>CM064481.1:24760520-24872111 GCA_032716605.1 Paralithodes platypus
GTAGATGTTATATATCTTAGAAGTTCAAACACCCACGCTTGTCCCTAGATCTCTTATATCATTTTCCATGACGAGTATAGATATGTGTAACCCGTGCTCAGTCGCCCCTTGCATTGTTCCTCTAGTAACTAAGTCTATAATATTAACTGCCACCAGCATTGATGCGACATAGCGGCAGTGTCCTTGTGTCGTATTGTGCCAAGTACAGATCAACCAGGTTTCATCACCTTATTAGGACGACGACTATAATGTCATCGTTTCATCGATGTATGCAATCCTTAGGTTAAGTATTTTATCCGCCATTGTGTTCACCTTTTTCCATTTACTTTCCACAATTGTCATACGTCTTCCCCTTGCCTCCTTCGTATCCACAGTCCACACTACGCCAATTTACTTTGTGTCTTACACCTCTTACCCCAACCAGAGTATATATAAGATAACCTGGTTACCAGTATCTGTCATAAGTACCCCGAAACAATAACTAAGTACCCCTACGAACTGCCCCTGTTGTTGATATTTATATTTAATAGAAAACGCAGTTCCCAGGGCCAACTAATAGTATCCATAACCCTCGGACTGATCACATAACTCTATCTTTTCCAGACTCATATACCACCCCATAGTTGCATTCCCCGGTAGCATTTGGCTAACGTATTCTACTGCCTTTTCAAACTTCCATATCAATTGTAGCCTAATGCCACCCCCACGCCCAGGGACCTTAGGGGCAAAATTTCCCTGTAGCCCTTGAACTCTCCCCCCCTCTCATTAAGACACCCGCGCTTCTCGACTCTTGTCCGACCTAGCCTCTCTCTCATACCTCTTGAAGATCCTTGAATTGTCCGTTACTAACGCTCTCCAACCTTTTATATATATACTCCTATCCAGCCTACCTTCACTTAGTAGGCCAGAACAACATTAGAACTTTACTAGCCCCTTGCATGCCATCTATTCTCTTACAACACATTCACAACCCTGCACCCAATGGTCGTCGGTGCGAGGCTAGCCGCCCCGCCAGTAACTAACTTCTATGCCATACTTCCAGATAAATGTGGCAGAGTTAGCAACCCAGTCTCCACCATATCCAGCAACCCCTACAATTAACAAGCAGCCGAGTAAAAACCAGCTAGCTAAGGCCACCTTCGGTTTTGGTATTAAAGACACCCACATCTGTCTCATACACAGAGGGTTATTACAAACACTGGTGATATGGCAAGCCCCTAGCCACAGCCGCCGGACGACTATCACAGAGAGAGGGCGCCCAGCTCCCCCTTTTTGCCCACCCGAGGAGGGAGACCCCCACCCCCGCGGAGGTATACCTGGCCCCTGTTTTGACTTTCGAGTCATTGCCAGGTAGCACAGGAATTCTTCCTATCAATGAACTAACCATGAATGAATAACACCTTTACTAACCTCTATTACCTCACAATAAACCATTTACCTTTCTTGCATGCTCTGATCACTAAATTAGCACCTCAGCTATACCATAGAATGAAGATTGAACAATCTAGAGAGACGCTCCTATCACAGCTGTCCCCATCCTCCTCGCAAAGTAGATCCAGTCTCTCTCCCCTAAATACGTCCAGTATAGCCAAAATAGTACCTTTTACTAAGGCTCAGTTGTATGAAAATATAAAGGCTTCCTATCGCCCTGTGCCACAACAGTAAATACCATCTTACCTAGTCCCCATATCTATTGAGAGCTCAATTAAGTCCACAAGACTCGAGATCCCTACTGTCTACAGGGTCCAGAACCGAGCCTATAAATCTAACTCCCGCCCCCAGTCAAATCAGTTGAAAGCTAGACACCAACCAGTGGTCACTACCCTGCAGTTTACCTCTAGCTCTGCCCTCGTGTTGTTCCGGAGTTGAGAGATTCCAGATCCGGCAGACTCCGTGGCAGAGAAGACTGATAGAAGCATCTGTCCATGTACAAGTCCTAACGTGCACCTTATAACCTTCACACAAATTCGTGGGTATATAAGTGTGTAGCCAGCACCGATCGTCAAGAGATCCGACTTGAGAACTTCCTACATTTTGGACCATCTGGACGGCCGAGGAACCAGTCGTTAGCCCCCAACATCACCGGAAGCAAGATAACCAGGACCAGATCTACCCATACTATTCAAGATTCATGTTGCTAGTACTAAGTGTTATAGTACTAGCTTGATACTCACTTATTAACTTTCTATAAAGTGGCTAAGACCTTGCCCAGTGTAATTCATATTTAACCATTCCATTTGGGACGTACTAAGCGATCAGTGCTCTTTAATTAACAGGCGACCTTGACTCTCGTAATTACCTTATTCAGATATTAAAACTCTAGTGATATCTAACGTTCGCCCACTGATTTGTGTTCTACGTATTTCTGCCTTAAGAATATCAAACTTAGTTCAGTACCCCCATGAGGTTACTAGAGATTTCCGTGTTCTACAATATACGCGTGTCTAATCCTAACTGTGAGTTGCTACTTGGGCATGCGACCAGCCAGCAAGAGGTCAAATCAGTGACATTGAATTATACGAATATTGAGGTCTTCCAGTAAAATATAAACTTGCTAATTAAACCCGTGATCAGAAGAATATACCTGAACGTTGGAAGTGGGAGACTAGGCTCCATCCAGATCCGCTAATGCTAGCAGTTCCCTTTTATCATTTGTTTTGTGCGAATATAACTATCTTTCTATGCTCTTTATTTCTTTATTTCAATAAACGTGAACTTGTGTCGTGTTACCGTGTGTTTATTTTGTGTTCTCTATTCCTCATACCTTGTATTGTGCATGCAGCCTTCTATACCCAGTCATTCAGAACTCACATTACCCAAGCTAAACCTGTAGAAAAACAGGGCATAACAATAATTATAATAATAGCCAGAATCAACTGTCAATGTGAGGCATAATAATAATAGCCAGAATCAACTGTCAATGTGCGGCATAATAATAATAGCCAGAATCAACTGTCAATGTGTGGCATAATAATAATAGCCAGAATCAACTGTCAATGTGTGGCATAATAATAATAGCCAGAATCAACTGTCAATGTGCGGCATAATAATAATAGCCAGAATCAACTGTCAATGTGCGGCATAATAATAATAATAGCCAGAATCAACTGTCAATGTGTGGCATAATAATAATAGCCAGAATCAACTGTCAATGTGCGGCATAATAATAATAATAGCCAGAATCAACTGTCAATGTGTGGCATAATAATAATAATAGCCAGAATCAACTGTCAATGTGCGGCATAATAATAATAATAGCCAGAATCAACTGTCAATGTGGCATAATAATAATAATAGCCAGAATCAACTGTCAATGTGCGGCATAATAATAATAATAGCCAGAATCAACTGTCAATGTGCGGCATAATCTTCAAGGGGAAAAATAATAATATTATTTTTATTAATCTCACCACCACACCCCCAATGAAATTAATTAAATAATTAAAGTATATATGATCCACCAGGATTCGAACCCGGGTTATCACACACATATTTTTGCCACCTTAACCTTTAAGGGTAGGTTTTACTTTGCTCCCTATAAATCCATCAAGCTTTAAAAACTACCCCCAAAACTACCCCAAAACCCCCTTCGAGATAAAATTGTAAATTTTTCGGTAATGTGCGAAAGCCTGTTCCTCCAGAAATACAAAGCCTGTTCCTCCAGAAATACAAAGCCTGTTCCTCCAGAAATACAAAGCCTGTTCCTCCAGAAATACAAAGCCTGTTCCTCCAGAAATACAAAGCCTGTTCCTCCAGAAATACAAAGCCTGTTCCTCCAGAAATACAAAGACGCTATCGCTCGCCAGGAACAATACAAAGCCTGTTCCTCCAGAAATACAAAGACGCTATCGCTCGCCAGGAACAATACAAAGCCTGTTCCTCCAGAAATACAAAGCCTGTTCCTCCAGAAATACAAACTAGCAGGAACAATACAAAGCCTAGAAATACAAAGACGCTACCCAGGAACAATACAAAGCCTGTTCCTCCAGAAATACAAAGACGCTATCGGTCGCCAGGAACAATACAAAGCCTGTTCCTCCAGAAATACAAAGACACTATCGCTCGCCAGGAACAATACAAAGCCTGTTCCTCCAGAAATACAAAGACGCTATCGCTCGCCAGGAACAATACAAAGCCTGTTCCTCCAGAAATACAAAGACACTATCGCTCGCCAGGAACAATACAAAGCCTGTTCCTCCAGAAATACAAAGACGCTATCGCTCGCCAGGAACAATACAAAGCCTGTTCCTCCAGAAATACAAAGACACTATCGCTCGCCAGGAACAATACAAAGCCTGTTCCTCCAGAAATACAAGACGCTATCGCTCGCCAGGAACAATACAAAGCCTGTTCCTCCAGAATACAAAGACACTATCGCTCGCCAGGAACAATACAAAGCCTGTTCCTCCAGAAATACAAAGACGCTATCGCTCGCCAGGAACAATACAAAGCCTGTTCCTCCAGAAATACAAAGCCTGTTCCTCCAGAAATACAAAGACGCTATCGCTCGCCAGGAACAATACAAAGCCTGTTCCTCCAGAAATACAAAGACACTATCGCTCGCCAGGAACAATACAAAGCCTGTTCCTCCAGAAATACAAAGACCTATCGCTCGCCAGGAACAATACAAAGCCTGTTCCTCCAGAAATACAAAGACACTATCGCTCGCCAGGAACAATACAAAGCCTGTTCCTCCAGAAATACAAAGACGCTATCGCTCGCCAGGAACAATACAAAGCCTGTTCCTCCAGAAATACAAAGACGCTATCGGTCGCCAGGAACAATACAAAGCCTGTTCCTCCAGAAATACAAAGACACTATCGCTCGCCAGGAACAATACAAAGCCTGTTCCTCCAGAAATACAAAGACGCTATCGCTCGCCAGGAACAATACAAAGCCTGTTCCTCCAGAAATACAAAGACACTATCGCTCGCCAGGAACAATACAAAGCCTGTTCCTCCAGAAATACAAAGACGCTATCGCTCGCCAGGAACAATACAAAGCCTGTTCCTCCAGAAATACAAAGACACTATCGCTCGCCAGGAACAATACAAAGCCTGTTCCTCCAGAAATACAAAGACGCTATCGCTCGCCAGGAACAATACAAAGCCTGTTCCTCCAGAAATACAAAGACACTATCGCTCGCCAGGAACAATACAAAGCCTGTTCCTCCAGAAATACAAAGACGCTATCGCTCGCCAGGAACAATACAAAGCCTGTTCCTCCAGAAATACAAAGACACTATCGCTCGCCAGGAACAATACAAAGCCTGTTCCTCCAGAAATACAAAGACGCTATCGCTCGCCAGGAACAATACAAAGCCTGTTCCTCCAGAAATACAAAGACACTATCGCTCGCCAGGAACAATTCAACACCTAAATAGCACCAAAGGTCATAACATTGACAGAAATTGGCTGAAAGGTCTTAAAATTGCCAAACTAATGGGGTGAACGTCTTTAAATTACAAAACTAATGGGGCTAAGCATGAGGGAAATGGGGGACTAGAAAAACCCTTACGTGGAAATCGGCCCTTAACACTGACTACCTAGCAATAGTCTGTCAACAATACATACAAAAAAAAAAAAAAAAAAAAAAAAAATGGGAAGGAAGTATACAGACTAATAACACACACAACAAAGCCACTCCAACAGCTTCCTCTCTCCAACACTCCTTCTCCCCTCTTCGAAAAGTAAATACGAGGTGCCGTCTTCAAAGCTTATCCCTCAATACCTTCACCAGACCTGACCTGAAGTCCCACCCTTTCCCATTATTAAGTAAGCCATTTTAGATTGACACTGAGAGACCATTACTTGCATGAGCGAATGTCCACAAACAATTCAGTATATATAAGCAGGTTTCCTTTTATTTTGTTGTCTTTATATTGTGCGTTCCTGTTTTGGTTTGTTTGTTTTGCAAGTTTTACATTCTAATTTGTATTGATTTCCCCTGCCTTTCCTTCTCATCCTACTCACCCCTCGCCTCTCACCCCATCCCAGCCCTCTCTCCATCCTTTGACAGCCCACCTATCCCTCTCTCCACCCTTTCACAGCCCTCCCATGCCCTCTCTCCACCCTTCCACAGCCCTCCCATGCCCTCTCTGCACTCTTTCACAGCCCACCCATGCCCTCTCTCCATCCTTTCACAGCCCACCTATCCCTCTCTCCACCCTTCCACAGCCCTCCCATGCCCTCTCTGCACTCTTTCACAGTCCACCCATGCCCTCTCTCCATCCTTTGACAGCCCACCTATGCCTCTCTCCACCCTTCCACAGCCCTCCCATGCCCTCTCTGCACTCTTTCACAGCCCACCCATGCCCTCTCTCCATCCTTTGACAGCCCACCTATCCCTCTCTCCACCCTTCCACAGCCCTCCCATGCCCTCTCTGCACTCTTTCACAGCCCACCCATGCCCTCTCTCCATCCTTTCACACCCCTCCCATGCCCCCTCATCCGTCCCAGCAGGCCCTTTCCCTCCCTCTTGTGTTGTTTTCTTGCCCCATCCTAGCCCTCCCATGCCCTCTCTGCACTCTTTCACAACCCGAGGGTTTTCTACATTCACAATTGATTTTCTACAATCACATTTGATTTTCTACATTCCCATCCACAATCAGACTTCGTTGTTTTCACAAGTACCGCAGAACTAATTGGGATACCCATATATACCCAAGATCTCCAACCTACCTAAATTCGCATAAATTTACTGTTACAAACATGTGCTGTATTAGCAATAAAAACGATAACTTTAGCAAATAATGTTACTTAAGACAACTTAACTAACAAAATTTTAACTCTAAAATTTTCCCAAGCTTTCTGGCATTTAGCCAAAAACCTCTTCCAGATCAGGATATTCAACAGTCTACCAAAACCCTTGCGGGACATCTCCAACTGTCCTGCAAGTAAGTTTAAGTGGAGATTAGACAAGTTCCTGGAGACGTGGCCAGATGAACCTCCGGTGCAGGGCTACACGGCGCAGAGTAGAGGGGCATCGAACTCCATACCCGATCAGGTGAATCTCCAGAGGAGGGACGCAGGATGCGGGAGCAACGGTGGACCACCAAGAACTGTGAGGCAACAACTTCTAAACTACAATAAGGTTCAATAAGGTAAGGTAAGACCAAATGGCTGGAGTAAAATAGGAAAAATGAGTAACTGGAAAGAGGAAGAACAAGCTGAGAAGTGAAACCTCTTCAACCCTGTCTCCAACCATTTATGTCATTGTCTTCCCTCCTCTTTTCCACTCCGTCAGCAAAAAGGGTATTACAGAATGGCATAAAATCGAATGGTAACTAACTTACTGTTATACCAGGCTATTTCCTGGGTTTACTGAGTGAAGGTGGATCATATACTTAACTGGGTAGGGAATAATAAGTCACACATAGACACACATACAAACATGCAGAGGAATAACGACAACACATTTATAGTTTTGTTTTTAGATAAAATAACAAATAGGCCTAATGGCTTATTTGCTTATGGTTCACACATGAAATAATACACACAATAAACATAAGATCATAGACATGGATTAACTAATTAAATATACCCCAGAGCAGAGATGCAACACATTATGAACTCAAGAGGTTATTGCTCCTTTGAAATAATTGTAATCAATAAACATAGTAGGTTAAATAAGAAAGTCTCTTGCAAACGAGAGTTTATTATGGATATATATTTATCCTAAACAACGCGCTTTTATGAGTCTTTGCACATAGATATGAACAATTCACATGAGCACTTCTCGGACGAATTTAAGCATGGAATGGCACAAATATAGAAATAAATATATCACAATTCACTGAGTCTCTTGGCTTGGAAAGATGGTGTCAGTACTAGGTTTGGGTTTACGTGTATCACTGTATGGGTGTATGTGGCTATCAAGTCAAATGTTACCATGCGTGGTCTCGCAGAGTCTGCGCACAATAATACTCTACTTTATAACAATAGAATTATGTGTTTTGTATCCTCGTCTTTAGAGGCCTAACGATTGAGAAGGGAGATCTGTCTATGCAGCCTTCAAGAAGCTAAGTTCTTCGTTCTGGTGCCGTGGTCCAACATCTATGGATCGTCCTCAGGCTCGTCCTTCTAGTGGCTGCAACGCCTGGGTAAGTGGGGTGGCTCTCCGATGACGTCCTCCAGCGGGTCTTGGCACAGGTGGGCAGGCTCCGGCCGTCCAGGTTTAGGGCGGTGAGGAAGGGCTCAGAAAAATTAGTAGACACACTGACCTGTGTACGGGTAGTCTAACAATTCCTATAGTCGGGATTCGGATTGCATACGGACCAGTGTCCTACTGCTCACCTGGGCCTAAGCCTGGAGGGTAGAGAAATTAAAAGGGAAGGCGGACCTGTGTCTTGTTTACCTAGTAATTACTCTCTCAATCAGGGGAGTAGTCCTTAGGCCTGGACAACTTCCTCCACCTAAGTTATGGAGGACCAGAGAAACAATTAGGAGGGTCACACCAGTGTGCCTTCTGCCTAACAGCATAATTCATGGTAGGGTTTTGGGTTAAAAACCAAGGGCTTAAGTTTAACACGCAACATGGATATCAGTGTATCAGAATCGAGCTAAAGCTCAAGTACTAGGTTAAGTTAACCACTCCGACCATCTCGGCGGTAGTTTCAACCCAGGATCTACAAAATAGGAAGAATCGTCCATACCAGTGTACTACCGACTACTACCAGAGTGTAATTCCTCCTGTACTGTCTTTAGGCATAGGACAGCAATAGGAAGCTCCGAGTCTCTATTGAAAGGTATTGACCAGTGCCTGACCAGACGATATTTAGACCGGGAGATTGAGTTGGGCTAGGCAATATCTGTTTGCTTTGACCAGTGCTGTGGCATTCACATTTCACCTTGAGGATGGCAGCTACTCCACCTTACCCAGTCTGCCCCAGTTGGTTTGGCCTGGCACGTCTTAATTTGGATTGGCTATGACGATCCAGGTGAGGCATCTGCGCGGAAAAGGGATGTTAGAGGGAAATGTCACTTTTGGGGGGGCTTTACACCCACCCCCGCAGCGCGGGCACAACCTGGGTGGTTGCTGTCAGAGCGAGAAGGGTCCATGCACTCGTGTTTGAATTTGCCGGGCGTCCAAATGTTTGGGTCGCCTTCTCTCCGTGTCTTCTACGGCTACGGTGTTCCTTCGTTAATTTATGGTGCTTGTGGACCTTGTCCATGGTGTTTGTGGGACTTGTGATGCTTGTGGTGTTTGGGTGGTGGGGAAACTTCCTGGACTGAGTTAAGTCGAGATGGTGTTGTTTTTGTTTCCTCTTCTTCATCTTCCGTTCTCCTTCTCTCATGCTCGCTTTCTTTCTTCTCGTCTTCTCACTCTCGTTGTTTTCTCTTCTTTTTCTCGCTGCTCACTTACTATTGCTCGAAATATTTGCTAACACGAATGTCGAGCAATGTAGCTTTATGAAATGCTGGGTGAGAAGGGAATTTAATTAACCCCCCCGAAAATCTTTGGGCCTGGCACGGTTTCAAATCCTTGTCAGTAGGCTTACTAAACTCGCGTGCTAACCACTGGACTACCTCGGACGTACAATAGGATAGCAACCTTAGTTCTCTTTGAAAGGTCCAGGTGATAGTCTTGTGGTAGCTGATTCACGTGGTAGGTTTATGAGACTTCTCCACCAACGACTATTTTACGCTATCCCAGACGTCAACTCAGGTAGTTTTTGTGGTTGCAGGATTTTTGCGGGTACAGGGTAGTACAGTAGTGTTTGGCAATTTTCCCATTTTCTACTCGCCCGCATAGTTATGAAATAGTGCGAGGGCTATGGAAAGGACTAGGAGTACCTGCGATTATGTATGGCATGGAGGCAGTGGAAACGACAGATCGAGGCAGAAACGAGAAAATTAGAAACGATACAAAATAAAATCGGAAGGACAGAATTAGGGGCGAATAAATATGTAGCACAGGAAGCAATCCGGGGAGAAATGGGGTGGAGTACGTTTGAAGAGAGGATAGGGAAAGCTAAAGGGAAGTACAAAGTGAGGCTAGAAGGGATGGAGGAAAATAGGTGGCCAAAGAAGATATACAGATGGGCGAGCGGGAGATGTAAATGGAACAGGGAATGTAAAAGAAGGCTGGAAAGGATAAATATAATACAGAACCATATAGGAGGGGAATTGAGAAAATGAAATGGGAGGGGTGATTGGGTGATAATTGAAAATGGGAGGGGATGTATCAAAGAGATAGAGAAAGTGATAAAAGAAGAGGGAAGAAGGAAATGGAGGGAAAGGGATAGAAAACAAAGCCACACTGTCATATTACAGAGGAAAAGAGAAACCAGCTAGGGAACTTTTTTATGATGGGGGATGGGGATCAAAATGATTGTTGTTTAAGGCAAGGACAGGATCCCTATAGAGACAAACGAAAGAACAAGGAAGTGGAACGGGATAGGACCTCACTGTAACCAGTGTGACCTAGGAGGAGACCCAATAGTCGAGGACATAGAACATATACTAACAGAATGTACAAAATATGAAGAGGAAAGAAACGAACTGGAGAGATATATGAGTTGGGGACATAAGGTGGGAGGAAATAAAACAGAGAGATGATAGAGGCGGGTAGGGGCATTATTAGGGCTAACAAACAATATGGAAAAGCAAGACATAGAGATGATGAAGAGGACGCTAGAGGGGATATGGAGAAATATAAATGGGTAGACAAAAGGGGAGGGAGGAGAGGGGAAAATAGTGTGTGTGTGTAGGGGGTGGGGGGGGGGGATAGGTGATGGGTAGGTCCAAAAAAACTGTCCTATCCTTCTACTCTAAACTTTTCCTCTTACTAACATTTCTAAACCAGTACCGATAAAAAGGTCAGCCCTGTGGATCAAGACTGAAGCTTGCAGCGTTACGGCGGGACCACGAGCACTGTCGAGCAGGTTCTACAGAAGAAGAAGAAGCCAGAGTGGATGGTTAGCAAGTGAGAGAATCCAGAGGGATATTGGGGAACTGAACAAAAGACTATGTGCAAGAAATGAAGCAGGAGTAGGGTACATCGACCCAGACTACAAGCTAAGCCCAGGAGACTTTGCGAGGGATGGAGTACACCTTTCGGAGGCAGGAAAATGGACAATAGGGGAAAGATTAGGAGAGCAATAGAAGAAAGTGAGGGGCAGAGGAAAAGGTGGCTAATCAGCACAGAAATGTGAAGGGAAGAGGGAGGGAAAAATCGGGAGGAGAAAGGGAGGACAAGACAAAAGGGAGGGAAGTGAAAGAAAAACAAGAGGAAAACTACAGGGAGGAAAATGAAGACAGAAATATAAAAGATGCCAGGGAGTACAAGGGAAACGTAGACATGGGGGACATAACCGTCGAAGGGGAGGAAGGAGGGGGAGAGGAAAAAAGAGAAAGAAAGAAAACAAAATCAAGGAGAAAAAAAGAGAAAAAGGAAAGAGGGAACGAGAGGGGGGTGGGAGATGAGAACCGAGGAATAAAAATAGGATGTGTAAACATAAATGGAATAAATAGAGGAAAAATACAAGACATAGAAGAGATATGGAGTGAGTGGGAAATGGAAATGATAGAAATAACAGAAACACACCTTAGGGGAGAGACAAAATGGGAGGGGGATAAATATACGCTCATTGGGAGAGGGAGGGAGAAATCAGAAAAGAAAGGGGGAGGGGTAGGGATAATGATTATAGGAACAACTCAAACTGGAAAATAGAGAAGCTAAAGGGGGGGGGGGAAGCAAAAGAAATGGAAGATATAATGGGAGTGTCGCTAGCGAGGATAATAATGGAAGGGAAGAAAAAATAACAGTAATAATAGGGTATTTCACGGTGGAAGGAGGGAGAAGGGAACGAGAAGAAAACAGAATAAAGTACCAAGGAATACAAGAAATGATAAGGGGTAGAGAGGAAGAAGAGATAATAATAATGGGAGACATGAATACACACATATGGGTCTCACCGTCAGTGCGATCATGGCCCTACACCATTCCCCGTCGCCACACTCCTCAGCGACGTGTGCCCACTTTACTCTTCTATTCCCAATGTCTATATGCCGGACTATTTGGTGTATGCTCCGTCACCTGCTCTGCCACCGGCCTCATCTGTTCGCCTGTATTCCGACGGTTTCAATGATATGAAGTCTTTGTTTAGCTTAACACCAGAGTTAGATGCTCAACCCATTCGGGACCAGTCAGGTAATCCGGTCGTACAGATTGGGACGGTCGGCTCAGGTCCGTGGCATGACTGGGAGTCGGAGGCCCAGAACTTTGCCAGCACCATTACGAGTAAGTCTACCCACCAAATTCCTCAGGAAAATCATTGTTGGTTCTCATTAGCGGTGGCTCATGCGGGGGGTGTTTCTAAAACCGAGTTAGACTTTTTGAGTGCCCCTAAACTTTCTTTGTGTGAGTTGGCAGACCGTTTTTCTAGCCCTACACCTACTCAGATAGATAAGGACTTTAAATTGCGGCAGAAAGCTTGGCGCACCTGTTGTCTCAGTTCCTCGTCAATTGTCAGTTGGCTGAGTCGCTCGTGCGCACGACTGAGGCGATAACTGATCCCCAGGCGACCCGGCGGCTTATGCTGCAAAATTCTGTGCAGACTCATGGTGATATCCGGGTGGCTTTATTGGAAGCCGTTCGGGCGCGCCAAGATCTCAGAAAATTCTTAGTTAACCCGGGAAAGGCAAGAACACTCTTAAGAGGTTTTGGTGGGCAAAGGCGACGAAACTCTTAAGATCCAAGGCCTAAAAAAGCCTTTTAAAAGGCCCCAGTAGCACTCAAAACAAAGGAATGTGTGATTAAGTGAGATAACTCGCCTCCATACCTCCTATCACTCCTCCACGTGTCAAACCCCCCCTTCAATTATCACCTATTTTTCCTCTTATTCCCTTGTTTATCGGTTTATTTACCGCGCCAACATCTTCAATCCGGTTCCAAGGCGTGTTCCTGCGCCTATACCGAGTGCATGGTGAGAGAGAGACTCAGTCTGCTTCTAGGCTTTGGAGGGGGAGTGTAGGCCTATACGTCGCGTCCGCCTCACATTTCATGACTGGACGCTCGGCAATAATTTGTGATTTACACCCCCCGAATGCTATTCCCGCTTGTTTTATTGCTGTTACATGTTAATATCTTCATATTCAACGTAAAATAGGCGCACATGAATAAGTAATAACAATATTTATTGTAAAATGACGATTTTAGGCCTAATATTGCCGTCTGGCAGCAGGGTGTTCACTACATACTGTACAGCTCGCGTTTTAGAGGTTAAGAAGCTGCCGGAAGAGTTGGTCGTAGGCTCATTCTGTCCCCTGTACTGACCACTACCTTGGTTTCTCAGGAAACGTGGCGGTCAGTATGTAGCTTGCTTTACTCTACCAGAACGACTGCCTCCACCCTCAGGAAGGAGTCTACTCCAAAAGCAAAATTTAGTCAAGAGTCACCATAGTAGCCCAAAGTTTTTTCAGTCATTCAAGACTCCTTCCAAACCTGGCAGCAGTGGCTCGGCACGAGGCAAAGGTCAGTAAGGGACCGGGGAAGTGGTATAAGGGGCATTCAAAGGGGAAGTCAGGTCAGGAATCGCGGCCCCCTCCCTCTAGCCAGTCTTCACAAACTACCACTCCCCAGTCAATAAACTGAGGGATCACTCAGCTCTCTCACTCCCACGGCCCATGACGGGCTAGTTGGATACAAATGTTGCTCTCCGGACGTGCTACCGGGCATGGCCTCAGCAAAACTTGGGCCAGGACAGTAATACGCAAGGGCATAACTTGGCAGTGGCTCCGGCGGCCTCCTTTACGTCTACCTACGTCTACCTTCAGAAATAAACAATACATTATTTCATCAGAGGTGGAGTCACTTGTCAAGGAAATGATCACCAAGCATATCATTGTCCCGGTCAGTCCAACTCGCCCAGTTTACATGTCCATATTATTCTTAGTGCTGAAAAGGGACAGCGCTCAGATGAGGCCGGTCGTAGACTTGTCTCAACTGAATCGCTACATTCACAACCCATCGTTCAGGATGCTCACTGTGAATCAGATCAGGTTAACACTTCCACCGCAAGGTTGGATGTGTTCTTTAGACCTGACGGAAGCCTATTGGCATGTCCCAGTAAACAGATGATTAAAAAATTCCTTGCTCTGAGGATCAGGCATCATAGTTTTGTTTTTCAAAGAATGCCTTTCGGACTGAACCTGGCACCTGGGTTATTTACCAATTAGTCCGGCAGGCCCTGTTACCACTACTAAGGCAAGGGATCACGATCATGTGGTACTTAGACGACTGGGTAGTGGTAACGGAGGCCGAGATATTATGCCTCCAACATGTCAAAACAGTATTATGTCATGTCAAATCCCTCGGGTTCAAGGTCAACTTGGCAAAGTCGCGCCTTGTCCCGACGAGGGTAATCCAGTGGATGGGTCTGCTGTGGGACACAGCACACTTAACCATCACTCAAGAGTGTAGACAATCCCAGCAGATTTCGCAAGAAACTGTTCCGGTTTCTTCACAGTCTGACCAACATAAGGAAAGTGTGGGAGTCCCTAGTAGGCTCTCTTAACTAGATTCAACTAACGGTACCGTTGGGCCGGTTGAAAGTAAAGAGGTTAATCTTGGAGGGAAACAGACATTTTCCGCTTTTGCCGGCGGACATGTCATGGCATATCCCGAAATTAATCCATAACTTACTGGGGCGAGGCCAGAAACATTACACTCAATTATGACATGGACATCTCCACCTACAGTATGGGTAGACACAGATGTTTCAGGTACTCTGGGATGGGGTTACCAGTCAAAACACGGACACCAAGGTCAGGGTCTTGAGTCCCGGTTCAAGGAGTCTCATATCAATGCAAAAGAGTTGCTAGTCCCCTTATTTTTCCTTCAGGCACACGGTTTGACTCTAGTGGGAAAATCAATAGCCTTCAGAATGGACAATCTGAATGCAGTCACATACATTCAGAAGCAATGGTCAACGAGGTCTCGAGTTTTACTAGAGTCGTTGGAAAGGATATTTGGGTTGGCGGAAAAGCTAAACATTTATCTTCACGCATCATATCTGCCAGGGTTGGCGAACGTATTGGCAGATGCTCTGTCACGGAGGTAGAACACACAAGTAGAATGGGCTCTGAAGCAAACCGTCTTTCAACGGATGATTGCAGAGCCTCACCGTCCACTAGTGGATTTATTCGCATCCGAGGAGAATCCCAGACTCCCTCTCTTCCTGACTCGCCGGGTGAGAACCCCGGCGGGAGGACCAGACGCTTTGCTGGAGGGCTGGAACAAATGGAACTCCATTTATCTGTTATAAATACCAGATGTTTCACTCATGTGTCAAGTAGTTCAAACTACAAGATTATCGGGGCTTAGTCTCGATGATCGCGCCCCTGTGGCCGGCTCAGGTGTGGTACGCGCAATTGAAAACGTGGTGCGAAATCCCGGTGTCACTCCCGATCTCGTATTTCCACTTAAGAGACAATTGGAAACCTCAAGACCTCGCTAACTTTTGCCTTGTGGATATTCAGAAGACCAAGTGGTTAGCCCACTATGGGGAGAGCCTTACCAATCAATTGATCAATCAATATACTATCTCTACTAGACGTCAGTACCAATCTCACTGGAGAGCTTTTAATACTTGGATCGTTGAGACTGACCAGACCGTGGCCTCGGTGTCCTTAATTTTCAAATACCTAGATTACCTGTTTGAACATAAGGGTTTGTCAGTAGTCACACTCAAGAATCACATGACTGCAATTAGAATTCCCTTTTATGACTTAACGGGGCTTTCAGTACTGCAGGCTGAGGAGAAGGCATTCATGCGTGCATGTTTCAAGCTTCCCCCACCACCATGCCAGCTCATGCCTACCTGGTCACTCGACAAAGCTTTGTCTTTACTTCATTCTCAGAAATTTAGTCACAACCCTGCTTTTGATTCAATTTTAAAGAAGGCTGTGTTCCTGATGGCCTTGGCTACAGGTAACCGGGTATCTGAGCTGGCGGCTATGAGCAACGAGCCAAATTGTCTTAGGTTCGCACGGCGCAATGCGAGTGTTCAGATTGCGCCGTCGCCCACATTTATCATAAAAAAACGAAGACCAAGATCGTGTGTTCACAGAGTTTGAGGTACCGGCACTCAAACAGGGTGACACTCATCACAGATTACGTCCAGTGAATTCACTCTTAACCTACATTGGAGTGTCCCGGCCTAACCAGCCGGGAGCTGTATGGGTTTCTCAGACAGGCAAACGTTTCACAAAGCGGCACTTGGCAGCTCTGTTGGTTGAAGTGATTAAGGAGAGTAATCCAGGGGCTGTTGGGCGAGCCCATGATTTGAGAAAATGGGCAGTGTCGTTTCGTTTTCTGAAATTTTTTCTGTTAATGATATTCAGCAGGCTAAATCTGTGGATCTCCAATAATACCTTTTTGTCACGTTACCTGTCTTTGAATTTAGAGAAACCACGTATGACTTGTGTCGCATTAAGGGGGGTCACCGGCTTTTTTTATCTTTCTTTCCTCTTCTCTCTTTCCCTGGCTTGTATCCATTCGGCCCCATTCAACCAACTGTTTTAAGACGTTTATCCCCATCCAGGTATCGATTTCTTCCTGGCGAGCGATAGCGAGCCAGCATTGTATGGAGAAATCCGGCTTCACCGGAGACATTTTTCTATCGAAAAATTTATAAATTTAGCTTGCTGTCAAAACAAATATATATATATATATGCTGGCTCGCTACTGCTCGCCAGGAGAAATATTGACACCTGGATGGGGATAAACGTCTTAAAACAGTAGCCTGAATGGGGCCGAATGGATACAATTGAGCCAAAAAGAGAGGGAGAGAAAGATAAAAAAAAAAAGCGAGGTGGGCTCCCTTAAGGTAACGGGTCTAAAATACGGTTTTGACAACCCGTAAGGGAAGGAAGGAAAAACTAATATTTATTGGTGGCTCCTGGAGTCAATGAGGTAAGTGCCTATGTTAATATGGCCTCGTTCCGGGCTCCTCAGAGCCCGGGTTAACCTAGATCACGGCGGTCGAGAACCAAGATCATCTTAGGGGGTACCCCTTAATCATTCCTAAGGTACGTCATTGAGACGGAGCCACTGAAAAGTAGAAATAAAAAAGAAAAGAATTAACACAGTTTGAACGCCGCGCCTCAGCGCATTCCGATCGTCCTCTGTTTCCCATGACATATGCCTCCTACCCCTACCTACCCAGGTGCGTTCTCTAATGTATATATCAAGTTGAGCATGTGTATGGGAAGGGGATGGTGGGAGGGCAATTGTCGTCATTGACTTCAGGAGCCACCAATAAATATTAGTTTTTCCTTCCTTCCCTTACGGGTTGTCAAAACCGTAATTTATTAGTGGCTCCTTACGTCAATGACGTAAGAGCCTAGAATATCACGACCGGTGGAGGGACCTTCATATGCTCATCAAGCTAAACCGCGAGAATCTATTAGGAAGACCAAAAAACCGAAAACTGTGACATGTGTTTAATTATAAGAGTATAGCAGTAAGAAAAAGATGTATAAGGCGGGTACCATTAAAGAAGCCTTATCTCAGAAAAACAGAACTACTGAGGTGTGAATACTGGTAATCGTATATCACAAAATTAAAATTAAAAAAAATAATAAAGTTACACATTTATAGTTGCAATAATGTATAGGTATTGCTATGTAACAGATCTAGTGCAGTAATAGCACTCCTGCTATCCATTCCGGATTGTGTGTCCTGCCAACTTGTCATGGAACTTAACACGCCCCCTCCTTTTTCATTTAAGGTGAATGGTAGGACACACCTTCTATTACCTTATAACACTGATAATAAAAGCATTGAATAAATATATCCATCTACTTATTGGCTTCAGGGGGCATGTTCCCGCCCTAACGCTATGTTTGGTAATTTGGGTCTTCTCCAGATGTACCGACAAGCATATGGCCAGGGACGCATTGCTAGAGGACCAAAGGCCTGTCTGAGTTATATCTTCCACTGAAAAACCATTGAGGAAAACTAATGGTAGTGGCCCATATGTGCCTATCATGGGATTTTGAAATCACCCAAGGCTCAGCTTCCTTAATTATCTTTGCAAAAATGGATGCTAACACTTTCTTTCCTAACCTTTTTGAACCATCTGGGGAAAGCCACAATTGTGTCTTATTCCTAGGAATAACAGACTTAGAGTAGGTATATAGTGCTTTAACAGGGCATAGAGCATGGAGTATCTTTGCTCTTGTCAAGGCAGGAATAGAGAAAGGTGTAGGGATATGTTCCTGGTGCTCCTTTTTTGTGATGACTCTGGTGCTGTAACCATATGTACAGAGTCATTGTTAGGAGCAAAACATAGACAGTTAGTAGACCTTGCCATGGCTGTCATTTCTGAGACCCTATGGACAATAGCCCGGGTCATCAGAAAACACACACTTTTTAAGTTTCTTGTCTATATGTGGTCTCACAGGATAAGACCTAGACTGTGACAAAGTTAGGACCTTCGAGATTGACCATTGAGGAAGCAAATGACGATTTGGGGCTCTGAGCTTAAAACAAGCCTACATAAAACCCTGTTCGTCTTTCTGGGGCAAAGATAAACCAGTAAGCGTCAAGAAGGGTTTCTTTATGCCGATACGTGGTTTATAAGTGTGTTAACTGTTAGTTTTTTAAGGTCAATTAAGAAATTTAGGTGCTTCAGCAACAAAGCAACCGATGGAGACTGCTGATTTGACTCTACACTCCAAGTTGTAAATTGTTTACAGTGTGAACTATACTGTCTTAAAGTTGACGCTGTGTATTGACTAGTGAGCGTATCCGTAACTTCCTTGTCGTAGGACGGTAGCCACTTGGATTTGAGAATGTCCACATAGTAGAATTGAGCGAGGTCTGCAGGTTTCCAATGTCTTTCAAGTGGAAATAGGACAGGGGGAGTTGCAGAGGTTTGTTGTACCACTGAGTAAGTTGAGTGTGCCACACATGAGTAGGCCACATAGGAGTAACCAGGCCCATTTGACCCTGGAAAAACCTGAGGTGATGAATGATTCTCACATCATAAATATATTTCCACCTGTTCAAATTCACTGTGAGGGCATCTGGGCACCTTTCTCGTGTTATGTCATTCCGAGATATGTAAGACTGGAGCTTCGTTAATTTTACGAGATGCAAACAGATCGGTTTGGTGTGAAAAATGGCAGAATTAAGTGGTTGGCTGCCTTTTGTTTGAAAGCCCATTCCGCTGAGGTAATCTTTCCTTGGACCGAGTATCCGTCCAGACTCTTCGAGACTCTTCCGCCTTTCTCTTCCAGCTAGAAGAGGATGTCTTGGTCCGGTGAGTCGGGGAGGACGTCTTGCTAGTCCCCGGCGACTTGGACTGTGGCTGGCGGCTGTGGCTGGGGGGTTCAGTCCCTTCACTGTCACTACTGTCACTTGAGCTAATATGTTCCTTTGACAGAAACTTAGGTTTAGTTTTACTATCTTTGGGAGATTTACTGGTGAAAGCCCTGCGAGATTTAGGCAAAAGAGGGGCAGGGGGTTCTTTGACAGTTAAGTATTCCCACAATTCTAGGTCGTCACACATCAAAGACTTATGTGCGACCTCAGTACAGTAATTCTTAAAAGCAATTCTGATTGCATTCAGAGAAATTAAGCAAGATTTATCTTTGTCAACCAGTAAGCCATGCCGGAGCTCAGTGCAGGTCTTGCACTTCTTGGACCACCAGGTCCCACGAGAACGATCCAGGCATGGCACACACCGGATACAATGCGAGTGATTAAAAATTGGAAACTCATAACAAGATCTAGTAACACAAAGAGGTACAAAGGGCATGGTAGTGACAAACCCCCCAGCCAGATTGGTAGTCCCCTTGTCCGTGCTCCTCGCCGGAAGTGGTGGTGATCTGGAAAATAATTTCCAGGAATCAATGCTCATAAGGATAAACCGAAACATTCACGTATGTTATTTGATATCCCCGGCCCTGCCGAGAAAACAGAGCGTCCTAACAGGATCAGTCTATTTTCCCGACTGGGCCACACTCTTAATCATGCCTGAAGTTGCACAAAAAGATGGGTGAGGACTAAATGTGATATAATTGACACTGATATTTAGTAGTATCAATAAATCCATTGCCCATTGTTGTTTCGTCCTACCTACTCGCCGGGGCGAAGACTAGTAGTGATAAGGTCTGTATACTACCTAATCTTGATAGTAACCCAAAAGAAAAAACACACAGGGTTGCATATAATGACACTTATAATTTTTAGTAGTATCAATAAACCCAGTGACTATTGTTTTTCCATCCTACCTACTCGCCGGGGCGAAGACACAGTAGTGAGAGGCCCGTATACTACCTAAAATCTTGATAGTAAACCAAAACAAAAAACAGTCACAACCTTGTGTGTCCCGCCGGGAACAAGTAACCCTAGCGAGACAGGCTAGTCCTCCTGGCAACGCCGGAATATCCCCAGGAGGTTGTCACCCCCCGCCGGGAAAAAAGTGGTATTAGACCACTATGGGAACTGGGACTTGTCCAATGTCCACCGAAGCAGACTCCTGGCGGTCACTAAGCAGTGAGAGCGCCGGGAAAGGACACCCAACCCGTTGTGTTAAGTACGCAGACCATTGGGCGACGAAAAACACAACCACAACAATAAACAGGGCGTCCCCTGTCATCCTCGTACTTGCCAAAACACAACAAGTACTGAGGAAGCGAGGCTATAATACACAATATATAATCATAAAGTAATAAACTTAGCCTAAACAAGCTAAACCCCTAACAGAGGCAGACCACGAGGCCTTGGGCAACCGCAGAGGGGCTCCCACGACGACGACGCCACCACACGTTGGCCCAGGGGCAGGGCAAGGCTCCACGAGGTCCCACAACTACGTGTGACAACTTTTAGAGCCTACAAACACCGCACAAAATGCACAGAACCTGGGAACATCTTCAGCAGGAAAAAAAACAGTAAAATAGCCTCCTAACTAGTTTAAGTTAACACGGAAACTGAAAAAAAAAGTTAGACATGCGAGGCGTCCTCCCAATCGGGCTGCTTGGACGCTCAAAAAGTACCCTTATAATACACTCTCCCTGCGATAATACTGCTCGGTCTAGTAAGCTAGCTAATCTAAACCTGTCACAGAACGTCTCGGTTAATACAAATAAGTAAGGACTCACGAGAAGACGAAAGGGGACGACGAATACAGCAGCTCACTAAAACACGTCCGAGCGGTATTGTCGCAGGTAGAAGAAGGACGAAATGATGCGGGGGTCCCGACGTCAGGCTGCGCACACCAAGAATATCCACGATTGTTGGAAGCTGTTTTTGACAACTTTAGTGTATTATTATTAGTTTTTATTTTTTCTAAAAGTTTTTCTTTAGTGGTTCCCGATCATTATGGTGATTCCATAAGAGATTAAGTGTACACTTATGATGAGGGCCCCATCAAGCTAGCTGCGCGGGCATTTCAAATGTGAGAACGCATTGGAGTTTGAAAGGGTGCCTTCCTTTAAGGCAGTTCATCAATGACCAAGGGGCCACTATTAAATATAGGACAGGGGGAGTTGCAGAGGTTTGTTGTACCACTGAGTAAGTTGAGTGTGCCACACCTGAGTAGGCCACATAGGAGTAACCAGGCCCATTTGCCCCTGGAAAAACCAGAGGTGATGAATGATTCTCACATCATAAATCTATTTCCACCTGTTCCAATTCACTGTGAGGGCATCTGGGCACCTTTCTCGTGTTATGTCATTCCGAGATATGTAAGACTGGAGCTTCGTTAATTTTACGAGATGCAAACAGATCGGTTTGGTGTGAAAAATGGCAGAATTAAGTGGTTGGCTGCCTTTTGTTTGAAAGCTCATTCCGCTGAGGTAATCTTTCCCTTGGACCGAGTATCCGTCCACAGGCTGGAGACCCCTGGTAGGTATGTTGCATGGATTAATATGGAATGTTTTTGGGCTAGAAAGCATATCTTTTCCCGAGAGATCCTGGAGAAACCTGTTTCTTCAAGCAAATTACAGTGGTCATGTTGTCCATCCGGCATGCCATTGACCTGGAGGTCAATGACATTGCATGAACCCTGGGAAAAATAGAGGTACTGCTAGCTCTTGGGTATTGTTTCGTCGACTGATAGCCCCATCCTATCAGACTCGAGGCGTCTGTGTCCACCCATCGAGTGGGGGGTGGATCTGACCGATGTGTCACTGATTCCCTTTGCCTGAAATTTTACCTACAACGACAGGGGATGTAGCATTCTCTTTGGGATGAAGAGAGGGCAATTGTGAGGTGTTAGAGGGAAAGCTTTGTTGCCTGGCCAGATTAGTTTCTTCAACCTGAGGAGGCCAGGGGCCCTGTAATTTGAACCCAATTTACAGAGCCTATCAGAGATTACCAAAGTTTCCTGGTTATAGTCTTGGCATGCAATACTCTGAACAGTTTCCTGGTTATAGTCTTGGCATGCAATACTCTGAACAGTTTTACTTGAAAACGTTTGGCATTGGTTGGACTTTGTTTTATAGTCTGAAGTTGTGTATCCCAGATTAACCCTACTCATTCTGCTGATTATGTAGGAGTGAGATTTGATTTCTCTAAATTTACTCTGAAACTCAACTTTGCCACATTTGCATGACTCTCAAGGTTTGTGCTTGGCAATGGTAGCCTGTCCCTTTTTTGGGACGAGAAACATGCGGGATAGAAAAACTGGTATGCCTTCTGGTACATAAGTCACAACATTGTCTGTACATTGTCTGGTACATAAGTCACAACATTGTCTGTACATTGTCTGGTACATAAGTCACAACATTGTCTGTACATTGTCTGGTACATAAGTCACAACATTGTCTGTCAACATTTGGTTTACTACTGTTTCTAACTCTAGAGATCATTGAACATTGTTGGACTGAGCTCTGGGGAGGGGTTTTACCAACCCGAGCCATGTAAGGACCCTCTTTACTACCCTCTTGTGCCCAAGATCTCTGAGGCCAATGAAGGAAATTTTTCCTGAACTGGCCTGTCTGATGTAGGACCAGTTCTCTGTTGATGGCCTCCAGAAGAATTTAGTTTCTTGTACTTTGGGCAGGTTGGTGAGGGATGGAGGGTTAATGGTGACCAAGTGGTCTCTGGTGTTTGGGGGCATGTTGGTGCACCCCGACCTCTGGACTGGTAGTGTCCTCTGTTTGACGAGTTACCCCTATGAGCCTGAGATGTTTGTGGAGTAAGCTTACGAGAGGGGAATTGGACTCTAACTTTTCCACGCTGTGATTGAGAACGAGAGTGGAACTGTCTAGGTTTTTGTTTTTTGTTTTTTTTTCTATATTCCAACTACTCCCTCTCGGACATAGGCTGAGAGCCTTTACACTCAACCGCTGAACACGGTGAGGCCCGTGAGGTCTTGTTCCAGTCTAGGGAGTGAGACATGCGAAGCACCCTGGCTCGAAGCAATCCCATCTCTGAAGCTACTCCGCCTCTGCGCTTCACAGTCGCTCTCCCCAGACTCGGACCCTCACTCTCAGAACGCCACCTATTGAGCTATTAACTCACTAGGCATTGCCCCCCTGTAGCATATTTTGAATATGGGAATATACAGTGCTATTTAATCAGGGAACAATGAGGGTATTTTTGTTTGGCATTTCGGTGTGCTGTGGTAATGCACTGAAACTAGGTACTGTACAGCACAAATTCCATCCCAATAATATCTTCCCATTGACATATTGGGATTCGAACCCGGGTCCATTGGATTACCAGTCCAGTGGCAAGACCACTCTGCCACACCTCCCAGCTTGTTTGCAGAGACTGCCTAAAACGCAGCCATCTCAGGTCTTAGCAACAGAGCATGAACCTCATTCCAGGTCGTTTTGGGGAATCAATCTACCTGTGAACAGAGGTGAAAGGAGAACTCGAGTAGCAATATCTTTGGGCAATTGGATGCGCGGATCCTGTCTAGCTCTAGCTGCCTCAAAAATAGCAATATTGACATCCCTAGTGGTCATCAGAGAATTAACACGTGAAGTTCTTCTGATAAAATGAAGTGCAGACCTGGAGTTTTGATCAGGGATAGAATCTGCTACTTGCCTCATGGCTTGTGAACGTTGTTGCTGTGTGATCAAATTTGACAGCAACCTATGGGCTCTTTTGACGCAGTCTAAAGTCTTTGTCAATCAGTGCAAGGGTATTCATCATGGGGTCACTAGCTGGTTTACAAACTCTTTTTGGAGATCTGAGATATTCCCAGAACTCCTGGGGAATAGAGTCGGAGTTGTATACATACATAGTGGCAAATTGGTGATCCTGCAATGGGAGTTTATGGGGGGATGCATCACCCCAAGGCAAGGCTAATTTCTCTGCCTCAGTCACCCATTAAGCCCATGGACCATAACTTAGAGTGGGTACCTCCAAAATAGGAGTTTTGTTCTCAAACATTTTTTGTGGAGCAACTTACGGACTTTGAGAGATTAGAGAGATTTAATGGCGTTATGTCCATCCGCCTTATTCACATTAGACCATGGTTTGAAGCGCTTACCCGAAGGCACTGTGGGTGTCTGTGTGTAAGTAAAGTACTTAGCATCCAACAGAGATGGGAAGGGTTTTATGATTACGTCCAGCAATCGGCCTTGTGCATCTTTTGTACATAGATGCCTAAGCTCGTCCATTTTAATAATTCACTCATTTGGTATTGGCACCAAGTCTGAATGACCTGTGTCAGCATTAGTAGGTGCTACCCTGGTAATTGTTTCCAGTATCGAGATTCACCAATTAGTAGAGGGGGAGGCATCTTGAACATTTCATGAGCAGGTTGTTTAGGCTGGATAGGTAAATGAGACAGTGGAACTGTGTCTGGTATGGCATGTTATAACATGGGTGGAGCAAGAGACCTACTTGGAGATCTCGGATAGCCTTATCTAAAGACGTAAATTTATGTTCAATTTTGTCTGTCAACTCATGCATAGATTTAAGAAAATACCTGAAGTTCACCAAACAAGCCACCAGGCGGGCTCTGAGTAGGGACTATATCAGAAAACTCTTCTTCACTTTGTTCTACTGGAGAACCATGGGACTCATTCTCACTCCAACCCTCCTCAGTATGGTTACCGGTTTCCAAATCATACCACCCTACCATAGCATTGCTTATGACCAAAGGTTCTGGGGTATCCTTAGGAAGTACTTTTTCCGTATTGCCCCAACCGTACTGTAACAAAAAATCTCTGGAGCTGCCAGAGAAGGATCTAAACGAACAGGTAAGTCCGTAGAAGGCTGAACAGGTGATTAGTGTATGGGTTTATGTACTTCAGCTTCAATATTCACCTGAATCAGTTTAGGGTGAATTAATGTGGGTGGAGCAAGCAACTGGGGTTATTCAAATTGCTGTTCAATAGTATCAGCTAACTGTACTAGGGAAAGTGGAGGGGGACTGACACCCTCAGAACTTGGATCAGTCAAGGAAGTAGATGAGACAGGTAATTTATGTTTTTAGATGTAACAGGTTTAGCAGGGTGACTGACCACATTAGACAATGTCAAAAGTCTGGGGATATGTAGTGTAGAATGCAGGATTTTGAAATCATGACTGCGAGTCGAGTCGGGGAAGTTTAGTACTTAGAAGGTCGCCTTTTAGTTTGAGATTTGCTCACTTTCTTCTGTTTATTTACTGGAAGACTTTGAGCTGGCCGACCTATGTCTTTTCCTGCTAGATCCAGACATTTTCTTGTCAGGAGATGGGGAAGAGCTAGGGGTTCTAGAAAAGGATATTTCTAAAAAGCTTACATACTTTACATCCATAATACCTGGAGATTTTGTTTAAAGTACCTGAAATGTAAGACTTTACTGAACCCCACACAGATAATAACACTTGTTTGCATGTGACCGAGGGTATAAATGGTTTTTGGGCCATGGTTATTAACAAATATGTATGATTAGTGACTTAAGTCACTTAGCCGGTGAACCGGAAACTTTTAGTGTTTTGTAAAATTAACTCACCTAAAAATATATAGGGTTTTTTGCTGAGCGAGGGGAACAACAGGTGAGAGGACTGCAAGGTCCACCACAGTTCCCAACCTGGAACATTGCTCGGCTCCTCTCGTGGTTATCACTTGGCCGGAAGAGATCGTTCTAATCGTTGAAAAGATTCTTCTGTGGTAAAGCAGCAGCTCGCCTGAGCCTGTGAAAAATACCAAGGAGTCAATGTTGCATAGTGGGAATAATACTGAAATTATTAGGCCTACTTAAATTTGGCAAAAATAGGAACTACCCTTGTATCGTTTATTTTAATTAAACTATAGTTGCCATTTATGTAAGAAATAGCCTAGTGAATTATTACCTGGTATCACTGGATATAATTATTACCTGGTATCACTGGATATAATTATTACCCGGTATCACTGGATATAATTATTACCTGGTATCACTGGATATAATTATTACCCGGTATCACTGGATATAATTATTACCCGGTATCACTGGATATAATTATTACCCGGTATCACTGGATATAATTATTACCTGGTATCACTGGATATAATTATTACCCGGTATCACTGGATATAATTATTACCTGGTATCACTGGATATAATTATTACCCGGTATCACTGGATATAATTATTACCCGGTATCACTGGATATAATTATTACCCGGTATCACTGGATATAATTATTACCTGGTATCACTGGATATAATTATTACCTGGTATCACTGGATATAATTATTACCTGGTATCACTGGATATAATTATTACCTGGTATCACTGGTATCACTGGATATAATTATTACCCGGTATCACTGGATATAATTATTACCCGGTATCACTGGATATAATTATTACCCGGTATCACTGGATATAATTATTACCCGGTATCACTGGATATAATTACTCGGTAATTTTTTAGTCAGGTATAGCCTAGTCTTAATTACACGCTAAGACTAATATATTTGTATACTTGGCAACATAGAGGCTAAATAAACTTAAGCTCTGATATTTAACGTAATTCTGAAAGTATAGTGTTAAATGACTGGTACCCGGGCCTGTCTCTTAATATGGTATGACAAAGCCTAGGGTAACCGGCAAAATTAATATTTGCCTCCATTATTGCAACCCGGGCTTGTCCTATTATAGTATGACAAAGCCTAGAGTATCCGACAAAATAATATCTGCCTTAATTATTGTGAACCGGGCTTGTCTTTATTATAGTACAGTAAACTTCCGTTAATCCGACGACCGATAATTCGAATCTCCCAATAGTCCTAATTTTTCAATTTGAGGCCAAATCCGAATTCACCCAATAGTCCGAATTTTTTTAATTTCCCGGGCGCGCGATATTTCCAAATATCGGCCCTCTAGCAGCCAGGCCGGGCTAAACAACAGTCTGCCGTTGTCGGTCTACCTGAAACGTTGTTTATCCCGTGTTTATCCTGTGATATAGTGACTTAGTGATGGGTCCCACAGCAAGTTCAGGTGCACGAGGGAGGAATGACAAGAACAAACATAAGAGGAAGCACGTAACTCTGTCCATAGCTGATAAATTGCGAGTGATAGCGATGGTAGAGAAAGGCAGTGATCGGCGTAAAGTTATGGAAACTTTTAATATCGGTGCCTCCACAGTTTCAAACATAGTGAAGGCAAAGGCTAACTTATCGAAGTTTGTTGCCTTTGGAAAGTAAAGTTACACGGGTGATGTGAGAAAGACAATGAAAAAACCAAAACATGAAAAACTTGACGAGGCAGTGCATAAGTGGTTTACGGCCAAGCGGGCTGAGGGCAAGCCTATCTCAGGGCTTATGACAATTGAAAAGGCCAAGCAATTCCTGCGTGATATGAATATGGAAGACGATGTAAAATTCTCCGACGGCTGGTTGAGAAACTTTAAAATTAGGCATGGAATTAGGGTCCTAGATGTCGCCGGAGAAAAGAATTCTGCCGACAAAGAGGCCGCCGATCGGTTTGCACACATTTTTGCTACCATTGTTCATGATCACCAGCTGACCCCAGACCAAATCTTTAACGCCGACGAGACAGGGCTATATTGGAGCTGTTTGCCAACAAGGACATTAGCTGGTAGAGGAGAGAAGGCTGCACCCGGATTCAAGATGAATAAAGAACGTCTCACAATCCTGCTGAGTGGGAATGCTTCCGGTAAATGTCGCAATCGTTTGTTTGTTATCGGCAAGGCTAAGAATCCCCGTGCTTTCAAGAACATGCGAGGGAAGTTGCCAGTGATCTATGATGCACAGAGCAATGCATGGATGACTGCCCAAGTATTCCATGATTGGTTCTTTAAGCACTTTGTTCCCGAAGTCAAGGCCTACTTCAAGTCGATTGGCCTTTCTGAGGACACCAAGGCTGTCCTATTCCTGGATAACTGCAGAGGACATCCCCCTGCCCACGAACTAGTGTCTGGAAACATCTTTGTCACCTACTTGCCCCCTAATGTGACTAGTCTGATACAACCAATGGACCAGGGTGTGTGCCAAAAGTTTAAGCAGAGCTACAAGTCCTCATTTGCCCGCAAGCTGATTAACTCTGATGCATCAGTAAAAACTTTCCAGTCAAGTTTTTCCATCAAGGATGCCATATATGATGCTGCCCTAGCCTGGAAGGATGTTTCGGAGGTAACCCTGAAGAAATGTTGGAACAAGCTGTATACCCAGGTTGATGACCCTGAAGAGGTTGAAGGAGATGAGCACGAATTCGAAGGCTTTCGCAGGGAGGCAATCAACGAAATCCGAGGCCTGATGGATACCGTGCCGGCCAACGACCCCAAGAGGATGACTGAAGAGGATATTGAGGAGTGGGTTGATGTGGATGGTGACCTGCAGGGCGAGGAAGAGGTGACAGATACAGAAATTATCCGGAGTGTTGTGGAGCCAGAATATGTTGAGGAGCACTAGTCTGAGGAAGAGGAAGAGGTAGATGACGATGGCAAAGTAACCTGGAAGGAAGCTGCTACCTATTTCGATGGTATGGTCAAATTTGTGGAACAGTCTAGCCAATATAATGGAAGTGAAACAATCGATTTCCACATCCTCCGTAATGAGTTCTATGAGAAAAGGGGCAGGGCAGTCAAGCAGGCAGACATCAGGGACCTGATGAAAAACATGCACCAACGGGGCCGCCGATCAGATGAACCAGACAACCCTAGACCTGCAACAATGCCTCTCACAGACGACTCACGTACCAGCTCACCTGAACCTCTTACCACACCAGAACCTATACCTCCTGCTGATTTTGAAGGCTGGGAGGACCTAGCATCCCCTGTGAAGGCCACTCCTGAGGTAGCCCCAGCCGCCCCTGTGGTAGCTCCTGCCAGCCTAGCCACTCCTGAGGTAGCCCCAGCCGCCCCTGTGGTAGCTCCTGCCAGCCTAGCCACTCCTGAGGTAGCCCTAGCCCTAGCTCCCCCTTCAGATATTGAAGGCTTGGAGGATATGGCTGTGGAGTAATAATCAGTGAAGTGTAGTAGATTTAAGGACCCCCCAAAAAATATAAAACCAGCAAAATACAAAAAAAAAAAAGTCTTTTTAAGTTAATTTTACATTAAAGTACACTTACAGTGCAGAGCAGTGATTATAAGTTACTAATATGGGGCTAGGGGGCTAGTGGCTGGTTGGGGGCTGGGTTGGGGCTGGTGCTGGGGGCTTATCTTCAATGCTACACATCTCTTCTCTTCATATAAGGTGAGTTAAAGTCATGATTAGTCATGATTAGTCATTATTATCATAATTATCATTATTATCATGTGTTTGGGTCTTCAAAAAAAAGTCGGGGGGGGGGGTAATGTCCGATAATCCGAACAATCCACTAATCCGAACGAGGGGCGGTCCGCTGCCCTTCGGATTAACGGAAGTTTACTGTATAACAAAGCCTAGAGTACCCGGCAAAATTTATCTTTGTTTCCATTACTGGGACTCTGGTCTGTCTTTATTAAAGTATGACAAAGCTTAGAGCACCCGTCAAAATACTATCCGTTTCCATTACTGGCACCCGGACTTGTCCTTGTTATGGTATGCCACAGCCTAGAGTAGGCCTACCCGGTACAAATAGATAGCCGTCTCAATTATCTGGGAACTGGGCTTGTCCTTATGAAAGTATGACCAAGCCTAGAGTACCCGGCAATAATTTCTATTTGATTCCATTACTGGAACCTTGGTCTGTCTTTATTAAAGTATGACAAAGCATAGAGTACCCGGCAAAATAATATCTGTTTCTATTATTGGTACCCGGGCTTGTTCTTGTTATAGTATGACACAGCCTTGAGTACCCGGCACCAATATAGTGGTATCAATTTTAGGTACCAAGGGCTTGTCATTATGATACTATGAACCCCGCCATAGTACCCGGCATTGTAATATCACCCGTCAATTACTGATACCCGGGTTTGACTTTATACTGTTTAGGTAAGGCCTAGAGTAGGCTACCCGGAGGCTTTGTAATTTTTTTTTTTTTTTTTTTTAAATATGCCATGCCATCGTCCTTAACAGTCGCCAGAGTACCCGGCAAATGGCCTATTGGTGCCCGGGCCTGGTTGCTAGAGTAACCGGCTATAGCCTATTGGTACCCGGGCCTGTCTTTGTAAGCCGCATTCACTGTGTATGGTTGCGGTCTTTAAAGCCGTATGTAACTGTGAACGGTTACGGTCTTTAAACCCTGTATGTATGTATGTATGTATGTATGCATGTGTATAATAACTACACTGCCTGAAGTTATAACTAATGGAAGTGAGGTATACCTGTATGCGGATGACACTAAGCTGTATAGAAGAGTGAGGAGTAAGGAAGATGTGGGTTTGCTTCAAGGAGATGTGGAGGGCATGAAGGGATGGTCTGAACATTGGTTAATGCCTTTTCATCCAAAAAAATGCAAGTACATGCGGATTGGGACAAGCAAGATAGACAAGGTAGGATACAGTATGTATGAAGCGATGGAGGAAGTGAATGCAGAAAAGGATATAGGAGTAGTGATAGACAATAAGTTAAATTTCTCAGAACATTTAGCGGAAAAGATAAACAAAGCCAATAGAATTGTAGGGCTGATAAGGACATTTGTGTCACTTGACGAAGAAATCTTCAGGAATCTCTATACAGCGCTGGTTAGGCTGCACCTGGAATATGCGAACCAGGTGTGGGCTCCATATATGGTAAAGGATATAGAAGCAGTGGAGAAAGTGCAGAGGAGAGCTAGCAAGCTAGTACCAACGTTGAAGAACGCGGGCTATGAGCAGAGGTTGAGGACACTGGGGCTTCCGACACTGGCATATAGGAGAAAGAGAGGGGATATGATAGACTTTTAAGATAGTGTCAGGAAAGTATGATGAGGATGTGTGTGAAGGTATCTTCTTGATGCGGGAGGGAACAAGAACGAGAGGACACTCTAAAAAAAATTACAAAGAAAGAAATAGGCTTGAGAAGGAAAAGAACTCATTTTGTGATAGAGTTGTAAATGAGTGGAACGCGCTGCCCCAGTATGTAGTCGATTCCGAATCAATAAGGGAGTTTGAAAGTAATCTTGATAAAGCATGGGGAAGACAAGATTTGAAGTTTGATTATAAAGCAAAAATACAGAATAGTAAAAATGTTGCGTCTGCTACCGCCGCCGCCAACACCGTGAACGACCGCAGTAGTGCAAGTACTGGTACTGAGCTGGATACACAGGCCTAGTTTGCCTTTTTCCAGAGGATCTACTGTAAGAAACTGTAAGAAATTATATGTTAAGGGGAGGCAGACTGTTTTTCTGGACCCCCTTCTCCCTAATGTTTAGCCCCACTAGTTTTGAGATTATAAGAAGTTCGGCCCATTAGTTTGGCGATTTTAACACCTATCGCCCCATTTCGTTGTCAATTTTAAGACCTTTCGTGCCATTAAGGTGTCGATTTTTTCCTGGCGAGCGATAGCGAGCGTGCAATTTTAAGAGGAACCGGCCTGTGGCCGGGAAATTTTTCTACCGAAAAATGTACAAATTTATCTTGAAGGGGGGTCTAGGTTTTTTTCTTCTAAGCTTGATGAAGGTCTAGGGAGGAAACTAAAAAAAATCTATCTATCTATCTATCTATTGCTGGACGCCTTACTCCCCTTACGAGGGTGGCCATACACAGAATGCCCCCAAGCGGACCTATTCCCTGAGAGGGACAACCCGAGCCAGTTTAGTGAAGGACTTACAGGATTGACCACTCAATTTAGGATCCGTCCGACTCCGAGGCCCTCTGTGTATCTTGTTAGCACTATTTTTCTACAGTGGTGTTCGGCTAATCAATCCACTAACCTGCCTTACCCTTAGTTAAGCAGTACGGATTTGTATCAGGTTTACTCCCCTAGACAGGTTGCCAACCAATGCTGACGAGTCCCATCCACTTGGATTTGTATAAGGTTGTCTCCCCTAGACGAGTTGCCGACCAAGGCTAACGAGTCCCATCGGCCAGTCTCCCCTTAAGCATATTATTTTGTGCTAAACTGTGATATGATCATTATTATGCCATACTGTATATTCTCTATCGTTTTACTGTTTAACCCTTTCATTACCGAGCATGACTTTTTCTATTATTTCAAACATATCTAGAGGCTTTTATATAGCTGAGGAAGGATCTGTGGTAGTTAAAACGGTGACTCGAGAAACTTTGAAGCCTTTTAATTGCTTCATGTCCTTCCTAAGCTAATTATAACTGTCTAATCCTAGCCAGAATACAATGGAAAAGACGGCTCGGTTATGAAGGGGTTATCAATTATTATTAAGTTTTTGTATGTGATATGGACCATCAGGTTGTACAATCGCGCTAATAAGTGATGTCTCGGCACCAAGTATGTTTTGATCAATAATTGGTATCAGCAATATCTAAGCTTCATTTCTTCATATCGAGTGAAATATACAAACATGTTCCTACACTTACCCGCCCTATTCAATATCTGGCAGACATTAATACAGCACAAAGCAAGCCAAACGTAATGACAGCTGGGACATGACTTATTAGCGCCACCGTACCGTATACCCTATACTGTATTTATCTACTGCGAATTAAATTTATAATGTAAAACTTGCAAACTAAACAAACCAAAACTGGGACAAAGCCAATATAAAGTCAAATTAACTTATCAAAATCGCTATGTGGAAACAACGCTTACTAAAATCAAATTTATGAAATAAAAGAACACAATCCACCACATAGGGTGTACATTACTACATGAACAAGTTAATCTGTTTCCCAAGCAAACTAATCGCACACATAACAACGCACGATCGTCACGTTCAAGGAATTAGTCAATTTGGGAAGTCCGGGACGTTCTGGTAAATTTGACTAAACTCTGCATGAATAATTATTATTATTATTAATTTATTATTATTATAATAATTTTAACAGCACTGATAATGATAAATATGCACAGCTGACTAATTGCAGCTCATACATTATTTACCACCAGTTATATATGCCAATTAATATGCACAGCTGACTAATTGCAGCTCATACATTATTTACCACCAGTTATATATGCCAATTAAAATTAGTTGTTGTTGTTTCCCAGGCTGTCTGGCCGAACAGCCCCAAGGTCTCAAGCAAGGCCAAGGCCATAAATGAGCACCCCCACAAAATCCTCCCTGCTTACCACTAACAAAGCCCGGGTGACCGAAGCCACTCCAAGGCAGGGAGCTGAGGAGGGTGCGGAAACGCCCGGGAAATTAAAATTAGTAATTTCTAACAGCTTTAATTTTGCTATATTTTAGTATGTATAATAATATATAATAAAAAAGTTTGTAACAATGCAAAAGATTTTTACATTTGCCACAAAAACCTTCAGAAGACAGGCAATATAAACTTAACCCTCTCAGGTCTCAATAATTGTTTTTAAAGTTTCCATGGACAGGCGACACACTGTCTGGGCAGCTGAGGTTTTCTCTTTGTTCCCGTTCACCCAGCCATGAAGGGTTGCCAGATACCCTAGTATACCAGATATATCGCATCCAAAATAGACGCAATCGCGTTTTTAGTGTGGTTTTACCGATTTTCGTAAAGGCTTAACCCTCCAGCCCCGGCTATGTATTATATATATATTCCTCGAAACCCGGGTGTTTTGGCCGAAAAACGTCTAGGCTAGGCTACCGTATATTCGTTAATCAGACTGCTTCCCGCATTCCCGCGCATCCCCAAGCGTAGCTGTGTTATTTACCTGTAGAATGGCATTAAGTAGAGCTCTCTAAGTCAACTGGTTGAGCTGTGATGATGATTTCATTGGGGATAACTTTATGGCCAAAACAGCCACTTTACACTACTTTTCGATACTTAACAACAACATACAGGCACACACGAACAAGCGACGCTCTCCTTCTTGTGGCCGGAGATGCGAGGCGTCGGTCCAGCCGGCTGTTGTTTACATGCGTCGGACCGACGCCTCGCACACGAAGCTCACAGGCTTTCAACCACTGGGCGTTCAAGAGCCCTTCCGGGTACCTGTTATATGCTTTTTTATGGGCGTTCAAGAGCCCTTCCGTGGTGAGAGGGTTAAAGGACGTGTCCACCATGCGCCAGGGCAAAAGTGCCTTAGGACGCGATCGCGTCCTCACGTGCGCGAGAGGGTTAAGTGTCGCACGATACCGGTACTCTAATATTAGATTATTTGCAGCATTTCAGTTCCTCTAAACTGTACAAAATATTGCTTTTAGGGTTAATTTATTTAGGAGAAAACCTTATATATTTTCCAAGATTGGTCAGAATACATACAGTCATCTCTAAAATGCATCTATGCCTCTTGTATACCCTGAAAAAGCACACAATCAAAAGATCCGTAGGAGGCCCCCCCAAAAAAGCCTCAGCTTAGGGCCCCCCAAATTGATAGGGCCAGCCCCGATTTGTTTAACCCATACAAGACCAGTGACGTCTTTTTCATTATATTCTGGCAACTATAAGACAATTTTATTCAGCTTAAGAAGGTCCTCCAGCAATAAACAGCTTAAGAAGGTCCTCCAGCAATAAACAGCTTAAGGTCCTCCAGCAATAAACAGCTTAAGGTCCTCCAGCAATAAACAGCTTAAGGTCCTCCAGCAATAAACAGCTTAAGGTCCTCCAGCAATAAACAGCTTAAGAAGGTCCTCCAGCAATAAACAGCTTAACCCTCTCCGACATATGACGCAATTTTGAGCCTATTAGGGATACTTTAAAGCCTTTATTACCATCAGGGTTTTATACAAACCTTTATTTTAGTTACTTCAACCTCTGCAGTTGTCTTTGAGTTAGATGTGGGCAGAAAACTAATTTTGGAGAGGTAATTATAAGAGTGAGAGAACTCTATTTCTTATTGCTAATCTGGCAACCTCTGCGTCATATATGTCTGAAGGGGTTAAGGTCCTCTAGCAATAAACAGCTTAAGGTCCTCCAGCAATAAACAGCTTAAGGTCCTCCAGCAATAAACAGCTTAAGGTCCTCCAGCAATAAACAGCTTAAGGTCCTCCAGCAATAAACAGCTTAAGGTCCTCCAGCAATAAACAGCTTAAGGTCCTCCAGCAATAAACAGCTTAAGAAGGTCCTCCAGCAATAAACAGCTTAAGGTCCTCCAGCAATAAACAGCTTAAGGTCCTCCAGCAATAAACAGCTTAAGGTCCTCCAGCAATAAACAGCTTAAGGTCCTCCAGCAATAAACAGCTTAAGGTCCTACAGCAATAAACAGCTTAAGAAGGTCCTCCAGCAATAAAACAGCTTAAGGTCCTCCAGCAATAAACAGCATAAGGTCCTCCAGCAATAAACAGCTTAAGGTCCTCCAGCAATAAACAGCTTAAGGTCCTCCAGCAATAAACAGCTTAAGAAGGTCCTCCAGCAATAAACAGCTTAAGGTCCTCCAGCAATAAACAGCTTAAGAAGGTCCTCCAGCAATAAACAGCTTAAAAAGGTCCTCTAGCAATAAACAGCTTAAGAAGGTCCTCCAGCAATAAACAGCTTAAGAAGGTCCTCCAGCAATAAACAGCTTAAGAAGGTCCTCCAGCAATAAACAGCTTAAGAAGGTCCTCCAGCAATAAACAGCTTAAGAAGGTCCTCCAGCAATAAACAGCTTAAGAAGGTCCTCCAGCAATAAACAGCTTAAGAAGGTCCTCCAGCAATAAACAGCTTAAGAAGGTCCTCCAGCAATAAACAGCTTAAGAAGGTCCTCCAGCAATAAACAGCTTAAGAAGGTCCTCCAGCAATAAACAGCTTAAGAAGGTCCTCCAGCAATAAACAGCTTAAGAAGGTCCTCCAGCAATAAACAGCTTAAGAAGGTCCTCCAGCAATAAACAGCTTAAGAAGGTCCTCCAGCAATAAACAGCTTAAGAAGGTCCTCCAGCAATAAACAGCTTAAGAAGGTCCTCCAGCAATAAACAGCTTAAGAAGGTCCTCCAGCAATAAACAGCTTAAGAAGGTCCTCCAGCAATAAACAGCTTAAGAAGGTCCTCCAGCAATAAACAGCTTAAGAAGGTCCTCCAGCAATAAACAGCTTAAGAAGGTCCTCCAGCAATAAACAGCTTAAGAAGGTCCTCCAGCAATAAACAGCTTAAGAAGGTCCTCCAGCAATAAACAGCTTAAGAAGGTCCTCTAGCAATAAACAGCTTAAGAAGGTCCTCCAGCAATAAACAGCTTAAGAAGGTCCTCCAGCAATAAACAGCTTAAGAAGGTCCTCCAGCAATATACAGCTTAAGAAGGTCCTCCAGCAATAAACAGCTTAAGAAGGTCCTCCAGCAATAAACAGCTTAAGAAGGTCCTCCAGCAATAAACAGCTTAAGAAGGTCCTCCAGCAATAAACAGCTTAAGAAGGTCCTCCAGCAATATACAGCTTAAGAAGGTCCTCCAGCAATAAACAGCTTAAGAAGGTCCTCCAGCAATAAACAGCTTAAGAAGGTCCTCCAGCAATAAACAGGCCAAGTTCTAACTATCTCGACCAACAATTTTACCTACCACGGATCCTTCCTAAGCTGCATGATAGCTATAAATATAACACGTCGCTGGTACTCAAAGGGTTAAATATAACACGTCGCTGGTACTCAAAGGGTTAAATATAACACGTCGCTGGTACTCAAAGGGTTTAAATATAACACGTCGCTGGTACTCAAAGGGTTAAATATAACACGTCGCTGGTACTCAAAGGGTTAAATATAACACGTCGCTGGTACTCAAAGGGTTAAATATAACACGTCGCTGGTACTCAAAGGGTTAAATATAACACGTCGCTGGTACTCAAAGGGTTAAATATAACACGTCGCTGGTACTCAAAGGGTTAAATATAACACGTCGCTGGTACTCAAAGGGTTAAATATAACACGTCGCTGGTACTCAAAGGGTTAAATATAACACGTCGCTGGTACTCAAAGGGTTAAATATAACACGTCGCTGGTACTCAAAGGGTTAAATATAACACGTCGCTGGTACTCAAAGGGTTAAATATAACACGTCGCTGGTACTCAAAGGGTTAAATATAACACGTCGCTGGTACTCAAAGGGTTAAATATAACACGTCGCTGGTACTCAAAGGGTTAATATAACACGTCGCTGGTACTCAAAGGGTTAAATATAACACGTCGCTGGTACTCAAAGGGTTAAATATAACACGTCGCTGGTACTCAAAGGGTTAAATATAACACGTCGCTGGTACTCAAAGGGTTAAATATAACACGTCGCTGGTACTCAAAGGGTTAAATATAACACGTCGCTGGTACTCAAAGGGTTAAATATAACACGTCGCTGGTACTCAAAGGGTTAAATATAACACGTCGCTGGTACTCAAAGGGTTAAATATAACACGTCGCTGGTACTCAAAGGGTTAAATATAACACGTCGCTGGTACTCAAAGGGTTAAATATAACACGTCGCTGGTACTCAAAGGGTTAAATATAACACGTCGCTGGTACTCAAAGGGTTAAATATAACACGTCGCTGGTACTCAAAGGGTTAAATATAACACGTCGCTGGTACTCAAAGGGTTAAATATAACACGTCGCTGGTACTCAAAGGGTTAAATATAACACGTCGCTGGTACTCAAAGGGTTAAATATAACACGTCGCTGGTACTCAAAGGGTTAAATATAACACGTCGCTGGTACTCAAAGGGTTAAATATAACACGTCGCTGGTACTCAAAGGGTTAAATATAACACGTCGCTGGTACTCAAAGGGTTAAATATAACACGTCGCTGGTACTCAAAGGGTTAAATATAACACGTCGCTGGTACTCAAAGGGTTAAATATAACACGTCGCTGGTACTCAAAGGGTTAAATATAACACGTCGCTGGTACTCAAAGGGTTAAATCAAACAATTATATTTTACAATCACATATTATTCTACCTACAAACATATACAGGTCTTACATATACAGGTCTTACATATACAGGTCTTACACAATAAGACTAAAAATGAGGCATGCAGGATCAGAGAAGCCAAAGTGGTCCGTAGATATCCTTCAAACTTAAGATTACACCCCCTTGAGCCCCTTTCAAGATAAATTTGTACATTTTTCGGTAGAAAAATGTCCCGACTGAAAGCCGGTTCCTCTTAAATTACAGACTCGCTATCGCTCGCCAGGATAAAATCGACACCTAAATGGCACGAAAGGTCTTAAAATTGACAGAAATGGGTTGAAAGTTCTTAAAATCGTCAAAATAATGGGGCGAACGTCTTAACATTAGGAAAACAATGGGGCTAAACATAAGGGAGAAAGTAGTCAAGAAAAAAATCCTTCAAGTGGATATCTCCCCTTAACATTAATCCTCCATTACAAACCACAATGTACTTTAATATATTAATGAAAGCATATGATCCTCCCGGGATTTTAACGCGGGACACCACACCTAGAACATAAGCACCTAAACCATTACACCACCATCCTGTAACAAGAAAACCATCTCGGTATCCTGAGGAAGTCAATTATGCAGTGTGGCAGTAATAGAAAGTCAATTATGCAGTGTGGCAGTAATAGAAAGTCAATTATGCAGTGTGGCAGTAATAGAAAGTCAATTATGCAGTGTGGCAGTAATAGAAAGTCAATTATGCAGTGTGGCAGTAATAGAAAGTCAATTATGCAGTGTGGAAGTAATAGAAAGTCAATTATGCAGTGTGGCAGTAATAGAAAGTCAATTATGCAGTGTGGCAGTAATAGAAAGTCAATTATGCAGTGTGGCAGTAATAGAAAGTCAATTATGCAGTGTGGCAGTAATAGAAAGTCAATTATGCAGTGTGGCAGTAATAGAAAAGTCAATTATGCAGTGTGGCAGTAATAGAAAGTCAATTATGCAGTGTGGCAGTAATAGAAAGTCAATTATGCAGTGTGGCAGTAATAGAAAGTCAATTATGCAGTGTGGCAGTAATAGAAAGTCAATTATGCAGTGTGGCAGTAATAGAAAGTCAATTATGCAGTGTGGCAGTAATAGAAAGTCAATTATGCAGTGTGGCAGTAATAGAAAGTCAATTATGCAGTGTGGCAGTAATAGAAAGGTTAATTTTACTGTAAATTATAACACCCCATGTATCACTACCTGCGCGGCTGGTGGGTAACAGGATCAGGTGTAATTTTCCATCATGGCACTTTGTCTTTTCTGGTTCTACATGCTAATTTAATTAATATATAAACCCAAAACAGCTAACTGATTAACCTAGAATTTCATGAAAACACTGTTCATGCTGGTGATGGGCTGGTCTATCAGAGTGAGAGTTGAGCGTTCTCTGCCATACCCATAGCTTACTCTGGCTGTTCATATTACTTAGCCTATATATTTTCTAGATCTCAAGTGGCGGCGTCTCTTCCGTTGATTCACCTCTTGGCAGACTGGGAGCCAAAGCGTCACATTTATCCTTTGTCCCTCAATTTTCCCTTCATAATTGCTAAGGGGCACAGGGCCTTGGGTGGGGCTTCGTTGTCCCGAGCGTTTCCGCACCCTCCTCAGCTCCTTGCCTGGGAGCGGCTTCGGTCACCTTGGCTTTCTTAGTGGTAAAGCAGGGAGGGTTCTGTGGTGGTGCTTGGTTATGGCCTTGGCCTTGCTCGGGACATTGGGGCTGTTCGGTCGGACAGCCTGAGGAACAACAACAGCAACCACTGTTCATGAAATTCTAGCTTGAATAACAAATTGCACAAGCTTGTTGATGTACCGTACTAGATTCTATATACAAAAGCCCTTAGTCTAACATGCAGTGTCTGATGAATAATGTAAACATTATATTGGCTATGATTTTGTTTGTTGTGGTAATTTATAAGCTAGCAAGAAACAGGAGGATGGGATGATTAAACGCCTTCACCACCATTACATAATTTTTATCACATTCTGGTTACCATTAGATGATTTTCTTTAGTTTATATTCTACCTATGCAACTCTAATGGGTAAATAAGATCTCAGTCAACACTCTTAGTAACATACAGTAGGTCCTTCTTAAACTGCATTAAATCATCTAATAGTAGCCAGCATAAAATGAAATATACAGCATTGGTACTGAATGGGTAAAGTGGAAATAACACTGGAGAACAAGGAATGATGACTTTAAGGGAAGGTTTTTAGTTTTCTCCCTAAACCTTTCATCAAGATTAAAACAACACCCAAGACCCACCTTTGAGACAAATTTGTAAATTTTTGTTTTAATGAAAATTGTCCTGGCCAAAGACCAACTCCTCCTAAAGTACGTTGGGAAGAAATTGACACCTAAATGGCACAAAAGGCCATACTATTGACAAAGAAATGGGATGAAAGGTCATAAAACCGCCAAACTAATGGGGTGAACGGCATAAAATATAAAAACTAATGGTGTTAAGCATGAGGGTGAAGGGGGTCCAGAAAAAACCAAAAACTCCCCTTAGTGGACGGAAACAAATTGTTGCAAGAACAATATAAACAAGGACATTATAACCCCTTCAGTACCAGCGACGTCTTTTTAATTTTCTTCTAGCTATATTTAGACGATTTTGTGCAGCTTGATAAGGATCTGTGGTAGTAAAAAGGGTTAAGTGAGATAGTTTGTAGCCTTTTAATGGGTAGACGTCCTTCCTAAGCTGAATAAAATCGCTCAATAGTTGCCAGAATATAATGCAAAATACGTCACTGGTACAGAAGGGGTTAAACACGTAAAAAGTTTGCAAATGAAACAAAAAATATGTGTAGATTACGACGGGAAATATGTGTAGATTATGACGGGAAATATGTGTAGATTATGACGGGAAATATGTGTAGATTATGACGGGAAATATGTGTAGATTATGACGGGAAATATGTGTAGATTATGACGGGAAATATGTGTAGATTATGACGGGAAATATGTGTAGATTATGACGGGAAATATGTGTAGATTATGACGGGAAATATGTGTAGATTATGACGGGAAATCTAATTATAATATTGCTTGGAAATAAGAAACTGCACTAAAGATGAGTGGAAAAGTAGGAGAGCAAACAGTATCTCAACAAAGAGACCTAAAGTATGCCGTTGCCGTGTTCACTTGTGGACTACGCAACGTGCAAGTGAAACTGAGGGGTTTGCAAAAATGCCTTGTAAACTAAATAGATTTATGGTTATGACAAGGTAGATATTGCTTAGGGGGCAAGGGCTAGGAATCCTCCTCCCCTTTTTAAATTTATCTATTCATCGAGACGGAGAAAGGGGCGAGGGAACACAAAAGTGGTCCCGGACCCTAAGAATTAGAACCCTTAAATGTATCCGTTGTTTCTTGAGTTGGTCACCCCCAGCAGTGGGGTATGTGCCTGAGTATATACATACATACATACATATCACTTTTCAATGTATAATTAATAGGGAAAAAAATATGTTTGCAAAAAATTACTTGTAAACGATATACAGTAGATTTGTGGACAATTATGACAAGGTAAATATTACTGTTCAATGTAAAGTATAATTAGCCTAATAGGAAACACAAAAGTATGCTTGCAAAAAATGCCTTGCAAACTAAATAGATTTGTGGACAATTATGACAAGGCGAATATCCTTTTTCAATGCAAAGTAGATTTACTATAGGTAGCGCCAACGAACTTGGCAATAATCTGGACCCCTTAACTTCTTATAACTTAAAGTGAATGAAAGAAATCAGGTTGACATTTACATCATTTGGGAAGAGTCCACCAGGGAATAGGTGTGGAAATTTACAGCCAGTTTGCTCAAGGTCCTTTTGAGTTGTGAAGAGGTCAGGGATAGAGATAATTGTCAAGTTCATTGGCGCTACCTCTAGGCATAACAAAAATATGTTTGGAATAGTAAAGCCATCAATGAAAATGACTGAACAAATATCTCTCGTAAAGGAAAATTAGTGCAGGGCAAAAATTGAGAGTGAAGCCGCTGTCACACGAGCGTTTTTTCCGTCAATTTTCCATGAGCAAGTTTTTTCTCGTATTATTTCTGGAATTTTGCGCACTGGTATTGGCAACTAAACTGAAGGTAGAGTATGTTAGGCAGATGAATTCTAATTAAGTGTAATTTTTTAAGCTTCCAGACCATAATTGCCCGTAACAATTGCTCGAAAAAAGGATCGTGCGACTTCGGCTTGAGTGTTCTGGTTTATCTATTCCAGATCCCTGGATATTTAGACTGGATAGAAAATTCTGTATGTCTGTCCATGGGTTGGCAGTTTGGATATACTACACTCTGTCCATGGGTTGGCAGTTTGGATATACTACACTCTGTCCATGGGTTGGCAGTTTGGATATACTACACTCTGTCCATGGGTTGGCAGTTTGGATATACTACACTCTGTCCATGGGTTGGCAGTTTGGATATACTACACTCTGTCCATGGGTTGGCAGTTTGGATATATTATAGGTTTGACTCCTGTAAGGAGATAAAGAAAACCTAATATTTAGTAGTGGCCCCGTAATCATTGACGAACATGCCTATTACATAAGGCATCCTCTTCAAACACTAATCCGCCGTAGTTTGAATCTACCGCGCAGAGCATTTAAAATCTGAGGAGCCTTCATCATGAGCGCACGCGACCTCACTCATGGCTTCAGTCATTATGAATTGGGTTCTCACTACGAAAAAACTTCGTAAAAAATAAAAACAAAAAGAAAATAAGAATAACTATCCAATAAGCTTTCCATCATATCGTGGATGTACTTGTGTGGATCTTTGACCAGACGCTGATTCAGGCGTCATTCTTCCTTCACTGACATATCAAGTAAACCAAAATCCTTAATACATCAACGAATGGGAAGGGGACGGTCGGGAGGGCCCCAGTCGTCAATGATTACGGGGCCACTACTAAATATTAGGTTTTCTTTATCTCCTTACAGGAGTCAAACCTATAATTTATTAGTGGCCCCTCCATCATTGACGAACATGCCTGATTTCTAAGACTGGAGGGGGACATTCGTAATCATATCATAACTCTAGCAAAGCAGATAATCAAACAACCACATAGTATTCTTACTTTGAAAAAAAATATTTAATTACAGCGCAGACCATATAAATACAAAAAAGGGGGTTCAAGCAGGTGCGTGCTTCAAAGAAGCCTGCTTGACAAAAAAGGGGGTAACTGGAGATTCTGTGAACAGATCTGTAGTTACCAAGGCACCCCACTCAACGAGTGGTAACAAAAATAACAAGTTATAAGTTTACCTGTGCACATAATAAACCCCATAATATTCGTGAAAAATAATTTGCAAAAAATCTCCACTGTTTAATACTAAATTGCTTTCACAGCTAAAACTACTATAACAACTCCATTGTTTTGTACTAACATTGTACTAGCACAATTTCTCGCAGAGAAATTTTCATATCACATTAATCCTACTTGTATCACAGCTCTTATACTCTGGCAGGGTCTAGGGTGTCCTATGTTACACTGACTGCACCCCCCCCCCCTTTTCCTTGAAAGTAAACAACAGTGACAGTAGGGCCACCTAGACCCTCTGCCTTAAAGCTATACATGGTAAGGAAGGTTTGTCCAGAGCAACTGACAAGTATCTAGTCAAAAACGTATGATTAGACGCCCACAACTGTGTGGACGCAATATCTTCTACTGAAAAATTCTTCAGGAAACGTAAAGAGGCCGCCCATTTACGTAAATCGTGGGCCCTACCCACAACGCCGGGATTACTCTCTTTAATGACTTCGACCAGAAGAGAAGCTAATCTCCGTTTCAGTAAGCGTTTACCCGTACTCGCTACCCATAAAGCACCTTGGGGGTTGAGAGGAGCCACTCTCAAATATTTGGTTAGAGCCTGCACTGGACATAGATTATGGTGCACCTTTCCCCTTTTTAACGCCGGCACCGTGAACTCAGAAAACACGTGTGCACTGTGCTCATTCTTTGCTATAAATCCCGGGGAAGGTGCAATGTGAATACATTCATTAAGTCTACCAAACCTAAGGCAATTAGGTGTGTTGCTCATCGCCGCCAGCTCAGACACTCTGTTCCCGGTGGCCAAAGCCAAAAGGAATACAGCCTTTTTTAAAAGTAATGCAAAATCTGCAGTATTTTGGTACAGACGAGAGTGAAGTAAAGACAATGCCTTGTCCAGAGACCAAGTAGGCATGAGCTGACGGGGAGGTGGGCGGAGTTTAAAACATGCCCTCATAAAACCTGTTTCCTCCGCTACCGGTATGGAGAGACCTGTAAGGTCTAAAAAGGGCACTCTAATCGCAGTTAAGTGATTTTTTAACGTTACCACAGATAAACGTTTCTGCTCAAACAGATAATTTAAATAATTAAAAACTAATGCTACTGAGGGCACAGTCTGTTCTGTTCTAATGATCCAAGAAGTAAAGGCTTGCCAATGTGATTGATACTGTCGTTTCGTAGACTGAGTATATTGATTTAATAATTTATTGGTCACATCTCTACCGTATGGGGCTAGCCACTTGGCCTCCTGAATGTCCATAATGCAAAAGTCAGCGAGGTCGCTAGGTTGCCAATCGTGTCTCAGTGGAAATACCCGACCGGGAGCGACACCGGGTGCGGGCACCACGTCTTTAATTGCTGGTACCACAACTGCGCCGGCCACAGGGGCGCGACTAGCGAGACTAAGCCTCGATAATCTCGTAGTTTGTTCACTACGTGGCACATTAGTGACGCGTCTGGTGGCGGAAACAGATAGATGGAGCTCCATCTGTTCCAGTCTGTCACTAGGGCGTCTGGCCCCCCTGCCGGCGTTTTCAACCGGCGGGTGAGGTATAGAGGGAGTTTGTGAGTCTCCTCGGACGCAAACAGATCCACTTGTGGATGGTAGAGCTCTGCAATTTTTTTTTTATTTTTTTTTTTTAAAGAGACAATGAACGGAGGAAGGAAAAACACTGATAAAACAAAAAGGTCCATGTGCCTAAAGGCATCCTCCATTCATAAAATGTTTGTAACAACTGGATTTAAACAATTGTAAATTGTAAGTTTGTGGAAAGCAATTAGAGGGAAGTGAATTCCAAAGAGTAGTAGCTCTGGGGATAAATGAATTCTGATAAGCAGAAGTTCTGCATTGTGGAGGAGAAAGTGTAAATTCATGGGCGCTCTCAGCTGCCCTAGTTCTACGGGGAAAGATGTGGAGAGGCGGCACAATTGAAGCAAGTTCCTCGGAACAATTGCTGTGAAAATATCTGTAGAATAATGCAAGGGATGCAACGTTTCTTCGTATGGATAATGTAGGAAGGTCCTGTGTGATTGCAGGGTTATTGATTAATCTAATAGCTTTATTTTGAATTTTGTCCTCAATGCAACCACTCCACTTCCACCCCACAGAGGTGAACAGTAATCCAACTGAGAACGCACATGACTTTTATATATCACGGCCAACTGCTCGTCAGTGAAGAATTCTCGAACTCTGTACAGGAGTCCCAGTTTTTTAGAGGCATTCTTAGCAATGCTTCTAACATAATGTGTCCAGCTCAAGTTAGTAGTTAATGTTACACCGAGAATGTCAATACTAGGGGAAGTGGGAATATTTACATCATTAAAAAATATATGGGAGTCAGTGAGATTCTGTCGGTTAGAAAATTGAATGTATTTGGTTTTCTGTGCATTAAAGGAAACTAGATTCTTTTGTCCCCATCCATTAATTCTAGAAAGGTCCTGGTTCAGAGAAATTGCAGTGTTTATTTTTGAATTTATAAGATCGGGTTGGGTGAAAGAATTGGTAAATGTGAAGGAACTGTGGAGTGTTGAGTCATCTGCGTAGGAATGTATTGGATTATGAGTGGTAGATATGAGATCATTGATATGAATGAGGAACAGAATTGGGGCCAAAACTGATCCCTGGGGAACACCAGCATTTATTGAGTGAAATTGAGAATAAAGGCCATCTACCATTACACGTATTTTTCTGTTATGAAGATAAGAAGAAATTAGTGGAACTAATGATGCAAGGCCGTAGTGTGACATCTTCGACAATAAGGATTGATGCCAGACTCTATCAAATGCCTTTGATATATCCAGTGCTATTGTATGTGTTTCACCATGTTGGTCTGTAGCTTGGTTGATTTGATGCGTAAGAAGGCAAAGCATGTCTGCAGTTGATCGACATCGTCTAAAACCATATTGCCTATCACTGATTAATTTATTATTCTCAAGATGCTTAATTATGTGATTATTTAATATAATTTCAAAGACTTTACCAAGAGTGGAAGTTATAGCTATTGGTCTGTAGTTTGATGGATCTGAAGAGGCACCTTTTTTAGGAACTGGATGGATGTTTGCTTCTTTCCAGGGTACTGGGAATTTGGTTGAAAATGGGTTGCTTGAGCTCCCATTCTACTGTCATGCTCTGTCTCCGGGACAGAGCGTCTGCCCAGACGTTTGCTACGCCTGGGAGATAAGATGCGTGAAGATAAATGTCTAGTCTGTTGGCTAGAGTAAAAATCTCTTCCGACACGTTTAGCAACTTCCTTGATCTCGTTGACCCCTGTTTCTGAATACAGTGAACTGCATTCAGATTGTCCATTCTGAAGGCCACCGACTTGCCCCGTAAAGCAGGGCCGTGAGCCTGAAGGAAATACAAGGGGACTAGTAATTCTTTGACATTGATGTGGGAGATTTCTAAGTGGGACCAAAGCCCCTGACCCTGGTGCCCCTGATTTGACTGAAATCCCCAACCTATTGTGCCTGACGCATCCGTGTCTACCCATACTGTTGGCGGAGGAGAGGTCCATGACATTATTGAGTGCAACGTTTCCCTCTTCGCCCAGACCGCTAGTAAGGTGTGGATTAATTTTGGGATGGGCCATAACTTTCCCGCCGGTAAGAGTGGGAAATATTTGTTGCCTTCCAATATTAAACGTTTTACTTTCAACCGGCCCAACATTACAGTTAGTTGAATCCAGTTGAGAGAGCCGACCAGAGACTCCCAGACCCTTCGTGTCGTAGTCAGACTGTGAAGAAACATGAACAGTTTCCTGCGAAACCTGTTGCGATTGTCCACACTCTGACTCAGAGTGAGAGCAGCTGTGTCCCAGACCAGCCCTATCCACTGAATTACTCGTGAGGGAACAAGGTTTGACTTTACCAGATTTACCTTGAACCCTAGAGTTTTGACATAATTTAAAATTATGTTGACATGTTTGATGCATAATTGCTCTGTCTCTGCCACCACCAGCCAGTCGTCTAGGTACCACAACACTCTGATTCCTTGCTTTAATAACGGCATCAGGGCTTGCCGGACTAATTTCGTTAATAATCGAGGTGCCAGGTTCAAACCGAATGGCATCCTTTGAAAAACAAAATTTTGGTGCCTGATCCGTAAGGCCAGAAACCTTTGAAACCTTTTGTTTACCGATACGTGCCAATAAGCGTCTGTCAGGTCTAGGGAACACATCCAACCTCCCGGCGGAAGTGTTAGCCTGATTTGGTGTACTGTTAACATACGGAATGACTCGTTGTGAATGTGAAGGTTCAGATAAGACAGGTCTACGACTGGTCTCATCTGAACACTGTCCCTTTTGGGAACCAAAAATAGCTTGGACGTGAATACAGGGTAATTTGGGGGGACCGGGATGATGACATTCTTGGCAATCATTTCCTGGACCAGTGACTCCACCTCTAATGAAACAAAATTCGCCGTTGTCGGCTGACGTAAGCGAGGTCGCCGGAGCCACTGCCAAGTGATGCCTTTGCGTGCCACCATCCGTGCCCAAGTTTTTAACGGCCATGCTTGGTGACACGTTCGGAACGACCCAGTTAGCAGACAAGGGTTCGCCGGCTGTACTACCCTCGGATCCGCCGGCCTTAAGACTGGCACCGGGAGTGAGAGAGACTTTAGTTTTTTGATGGTGGTGGAGTTGGTGGTGGTGGACGCTTCGCCGGCTGGCTGGCGTTGGCCGAAGACGGGCCCTGACCTGGTTTATTATGGCCGCGTCCTCTTTGACCTGAAAACCTACTCTGTCTATGCCTGTACTGACCTTGAGGGGAGGAGGAGGACTTAGGTGGAAGAAAGGGCTTAGATCCCCCCGGCTGAGCCTTAGCGACTGGCCTGGGTTTGGGGAAGTTAAAGGCAGGTTTCTTAGAAGGGGTGGGACTGTGTTTAAAGGCCTGAGCCATATTAAACACCGTTCGCCACACGTCAGGGGTCATTAAAGAGGGAGTGAGCACTGGTGACATGACCACCTGATTCGCAATGCGATCAGGCAGTTTTCGGACTAAGGACATTCTGAGGTCTTGTCTCGCTCGTACCGCCTCAAGCAAGGCGGTGCGGATGTCACCCAAAGATTGGATTGACGACTGTAGAAGCAGTCGCCGGGACAATTCAACCGATCGTCTGGCGTCCGCATCTGCGATTGCCTTAGTGGACCGGAGCAAAGACTTTGCTATCTGTTGAGACACTATGTATTGAGAGAACAGGCGAAAAGCTTTCCCTCTTAGCCTAAATTCTCGTTCTAGGTGAGTTGAGGTAGGGGTAGTGAAAGGTTCTTTTAGCTCACAGAGATTAATTTTAGGGGCAGCTAAGAAAGCAAACAAAGCTGAAGGGACTCCACCGGCAGAACACACTGGCATGGAGAACCAAGAATGAGTATCTTGAGGGATCTGGTGGGAAGTTTTGGAAGTAAATGTGGTCGCAAAGTTTTGAGCCTCTGCCTCCCATTCCACCCAAGGTCCTGGACCCAACTGCCCCACCTTCAAGACTGGATTAGCTGCTGTGTCTGTGACGGTTAGCAAATCGAGTTCTGGGGTGAGAGCTGACAGAGTCTTAATGTCATTAAATCCGTCATGCTTAGACCAGTCTGAAAAAAGTTTTGAAGCTGAGGCAGAGGGTAAAGCCGGCTTAGCAGCATAAACAAAATAATCTTGGTGATAATAACTAGGTATAGCCTTGATGTTGACATCTAGTACATTGCCTAAAGTATCCAAGGCCCTTAATTTCCTAGATTTATTGCCCTGGATGACCCACTCATGCGGTACTGGGAGTTCCCCTGACAAGGTAGGTTGGGCAATCTCTGGTTTAGTGGGGGTCAAAAGGACCCATGACTCGTCTGGTCCGTAAAGCAAGGGCATAGCTACCTTTCTGAGAGGCGCTCTGTCTAGGGGGGGCGGATTGACATCCGTTATAACCCTTACATTGGAAGTCGTCAATGCCGCCGTAGCAGGCCTAGTAACCACTGATGGTGACAGAGGGGGAGGGTGAGGGATCTGAGTTAAAGCAATAGAAGTCATCAGAGGCCGTACTGTAGAGCTTGTCGTGGGAGCTCCCAAGTCCACTGTGGGAGTTTCCTGCTGTTGGCTAAAATATTTAGATAAAACATTACTGAGTAGCCCATCAATTTCCTGTGCAGTGACAAATTGACTTGATGATGTACTAACTAGGGAATCATTAAGATCTTGTGCGGCGTATAAGCCTGAACCTGACTCTTGCCCTTCCATATCTGAGATAATTGAAACCTCGTCTTTTTGATCCTGTTCCTCCTGAGAAGATCCCGCCGAAGCTGGGGTATCACCTTGTTGCCAAGATAAGTCAGGGATAGAGGATGGGATCGCCGCGTCCCGGTGGACGTCAGCCACTGTGTGAATAGTATGAGCCGGAAGTGGGTGGTCAGGTCCTGGCTGAGAAAAACGCCAAACACCTAGGCCTTGGCCTACACTCCCTTGGGAGTCCGCAACACTCTCACCCCCTGAGCCCCCTGAATTCTCTAATTCCAGGGTTAAAATGTTAATGGGTAAATCATCTTTAGGTACAGGCACTATACTGGACCCTTGAGCCCGAACACCAACTCTGTCTGGGGTAGAGGTACGATGAGAAGCACTAGAAACTGGTGAATGTCGTGAGGCCTTTTTATCATGGGAATCCCTCTTTGAAGATTTATGGCTGCGGTGTGACCGTGAACTACTCTTCGATTTATAGGATTTATCGCCGTGACCACTGGTGGAACTTTCTGTCTTACTCTTCTTACTCGATGGTGAAGAGGCAAGACTAGATGGCTGGTGTCTGAGAGGTGACCTAGACCGAGATCTCTCCCAGGACGAGGAGGCTGCCGCCGGGGGTGTAGGCTCTCGTTGATGTTTCGCAGTAGCAGTAGGAGCAGACACAGAAACCTGACCAGTCTCTGCCGGCTTACGACTAGTTACTCGAGAGGGACGTTTAGGGGGAGGGTGCTCAACAAGAAGCCTATCCCAAAGAGGGACGTTGTCACATTGAAGTGACTTATGAGCCACAATCGTAGTATACGCTGCCATCTGTTGCCTAACCTCTCGTAAGGCGACCGCTGCGGTCTTATCATTATCGCAGAGGACTTTGACACTTAATTGGGAGCAAAATGAACATTTGTGCGTCACCCACAGACCCCTTGAACGGTCTAGACATTTAACACACTTGATGCAAAGAGTGTGCGCAAAAATAGGGATACCGGCACAGGTAGGGGTAATGCATAAAGCAAAAACTGGGGCAAAGGTAGCCATGACAGAGACTGGTGGGAAACTACTGCAGGGTATGTATTGGTCCGCCGGGGCCCAGCTCTGGAAAAAAATTAAATTTCCAGGAGTTAATGCTCATAAGGTTAACCCAACATGATCGCATACACACACACACACCTGTGTCAATAACCCGCCGGGTAACGAGCCGTAATGTCACAACGATCACAGCTCGCTACGCGGCGGGGTCCGAATATCGAAACATGTCCTAAGAAAGTTAAGAATACCCTCTGACATAATATAAAGGACCAGTATGGCGTTTATAACATAGTCTTTCTGGTGGTGACTGTCTCGAGATTCAATTTTGGAAAAACAACCCCCCACAAAGACGCCGGTACCAGAATTATTTAGCAGAATAACACAGGGCAGGCTGAATACGAGATCTGATTTCTAACGAATTGTCACAAAGGATCGCCGTAAGTTTGAAGACGGCGATACATTAACGTATCTCTCAATTAACTGGTTAACTATATGGAATTGTAAATTCCTTATTTCCTCCTCCCAGGAGCACCCGCCGGGTGTGAGAAATTTGTGAAAAGATGTTAAACCTAATTGAGCCTTCGATCGCTGTCAGGCTGAAGGCGGAGATACCTAAAGTACCACTTAAAATGGATCGGTTAACTAAATTGAATGACCAAGACGTTCATCCCACCCTACCAAGGTGCACCCGCCGGGTGAGATGTAAACAACGTTAACCGCATAAGTTCCTGTCCCCACTTCTTTGTAAAAGATTGCCGGGGAGGAAAACCCTCAATCAACAGCTAGGTTTGTTCTATGTGGTTTGTAAAACCGGGTAGAAAAACTTCATAACATCTGTCCGCATGAGCAATGTTAGATGGGTACAGCCAGACCGCCGGGGATCATAGGGAGCCTGAAACAGGCACCAACACAGAGACGCAGTCCTGGAGAGCCACAGACACCTCCTCGCCGGGGACACAAGCCTGTGTTGAAACCACGCGTGGCCCAACACGGCTCTCGGCCGGGTTTTTCATGGTGAAACCGAGAAAAACCCGCCGGAAAGTAACCCACCCCGTTCAGAAACCAACTGAACGCACAACGGACCTGGGATCAAGCCAAGCACGACTAGCCCAGGGCCCACACAATAAACCGTGGAATTAGCCAATACACAACTAAACCAGGAAACATACATAGTCCGTGGAATTAGCCAATACACAACTAAACCAGGATACACATGACACAGTAGGACATATTTATAAAATAAACAATAACACTTGTACATGTGGCAAAGCTACGAGCGGCTGGCTAGGCCTAAGCAGACGGCATACGAAATGTTGAAATATAAACAAAAACACTGGAAATATAACAACAGGAACCACCGCCAACACACCACTGTAGTAAAGACTTCCGACAAAGGGAAGACTGACTCGGGACCCAGAAAAAACTTCACTAAGTGAAGAAAAATACGCTGGGAACGTCAGAAGCACAGCTTACCTCATCAGAACGATAAAAGGCAGCATAAAATAACACGTAATGAAAGCCGCCTGCATCACAAGCTAACTCAACTGTGAAAAGATCACATGTCCACAACAGGACCACGAGGGTACATCCGAAATAGATGCCCCAAACACACGACCCAAAATACACTGCACTGCGGGCAACCAGCCCAGGACACTTCTGCTACACATATCCTAACCTTACTCGATACATCCCGGAATAAACAAATGAGAAAAAACTCACTAGGGACGCAGCAAATGCAGAACCAGCGGAGCGTGGGGAGACACGTCCGGGCAGGTTGAGCGCAGAGCAGAGAAGGAAGAATGACGCCTGAATCAGCGTCTGGTCAAAGATCCACACAAGTACATCCACGATATGATGGAAAGCTTATTGGATAGTTATTCTTATTTTCTTTTTGTTTTTATTTTTTACGAAGTTTTTTCGTAGTGAGAACCCAATTCATAATGACTGAAGCCATGAGTGAGGTCGCGTGCACTCATGATGAAGGCTCCTCAGATTTTAAATGATCTGCGCGGTAGATTCAAACTACGGCGGATTAGTGTTTGAAGAGGATGCCTTATGTAATAGGCATGTTCGTCAATGATGGAGGGGCCACTAATAAATTACACTCTGTCCATGGGTTGGCAGTTTGGATATACTACACTCTGTTTCTTTTAATTATATTATTATATTTATTATATTTATTATTATAACCCTTTGAAGCTCTGACACGTTTTAGCAGTATATATTTGGCTATCATTAGACGATTTTATGCAGCTTAGGAAGATTTTGTGGGTATTAAAAGGGTAAATACTATCTCAATCAACCCTTTGACTACTATATACCATTACTAATCTGAATAAAATCGTCTAATAGTAGCCAGAAATAGAACCGAAACGCGTATTGGAGCTTGAAAGGGTTAACTTGGCAGACATTTTAGCCTCTTACCAGCTGATAAACTGATAATTAATGGAAAAGATAAGAGACTACATTACTACATCTCTACATCATATTATTGCAAAGTTGTCATAATTTACAATAAATTTGACTATAAAACATTGTAATAGCTGTGCAATTAGGATGGGCTTAAGGGGGGGGGGGGATACCAGATTTGTTTTTATCTTTCTCTCCTTTTCTCTCTGTCCCTGGCTTGTATCCATTCTGCCCCATTCAGCCAACTGTTTTAAGATGTTTATCCACATCCAGGTGTCGATTTCTTCCTGGCGAGCGATAGTGAGCCAGCATTGTATAGAGGAATCCGGCTTTGCCGGAGAAATTTTTCTATCGAAAAATGTACAAATTTAGCTTGCTGTCAAAACAAAAATATATATACTTACAGTTTCTTACAGTAGATCCTCTGTAAAAAGGCAAACTAGGCCTGTGTATCCAGCTCAGTACCAGTACTTGCACTGCTGCGGTCGTTCACGTTGTTGTTGTTGTTGTTCCCTAAGCTGCCTGGCCGAACAGCCCCGAGTCCCTGAGAAAGACCATGGCCACGATCGGGCTTTCCCACAGAGCTCTCATTGAGTGTAGATTGTGTTGTTGGCGTAAGTGGTTGTGTGAAATGCAGTCTTCTATGATGTGTTTAATGGTATGGGGTGCTGTGTTACATCCCGGGCAGGCGTCGACAACGGAGTCATCCAGTCTCTTCTGATAGCTCAGGAGAGCTGGATGGTGTCCGCATCTCAGCCTGGCCAGGTGGACTCTGTCCTCGCGAGGAAGGGAGGATTCGGAAGGATGGATTTCGGGAGGTCGTGCATGCAGCTGCGTGTTGTCTGTGAGTGAGTGGATGGATCGGTGAGAGATATGAGTATGGATGTGCTTCTGGAAGTTGGTTCGGGGTGGGCAGGGAGGGAGAGAGGACAATAATTGTGTGTGATACCGTGTGCTGGGTGTTGTTTTGATATTTCTTGGTGTCTGTGGGTGTGTTGCCATGTAGTTTAGTGGGTGGTCTTGGTTTGTGGAGGCTGCTGCCAGGAATTGAGTGCCTCTCATGTCCAGATGGTCTTTGACTTTGAGGATTTTGGTTTCTTGATGTAGGTGATCTGTGGGTGCAGTAGCTGTGCAGCCTGTAATGATCTTCAGGGCTTTGTTTTGAATAGTCTGTAAGGTCTTATGATGTGTTTCAGCTAGGTTAGAAGCCCAGGCTGGGCTTGCGTATTCCATCACTGATCTTATGTATTGTTTATATACTGTGGTGGTAGTTTCTTTGTTGTGTCCAAATTTTGTGTGAGCAAGTGACCTGAGGGCATTAAGTCTGGGTGTCAGTTTCTTTTTAATGTTTGTGGTGCTGTTTGAATGTCATATGAGTATCATATGTTACTCCTAGGATTTTGGGTGTGTGTGTATGTGTTAGGGGTGTGTTGTTTATGGTGAGTTGAGGGATGTATTCGTGTTCTCCTGTCCAACTTGTGAGCAGGGTTGCGGTGGATTTGGCTGGGGCTAGATTAAGTCTGTTTGTAGTGCACCAGCCATGTAGTGTGTTGAGATAGGGTTGAAGGAGATCTGTTGCTCTTTTTGGGTCATGGTGTGTGCATGTGAGTGTTATGTCATCTGCATAGGCGGCTAAGTTTATTTGGGGCGTATTGGGTGTAGTTATATCGTGCATGTACAGATTGAAGAGTGCGGGCGATAGGACAGATCCTTGTGGGACTCCGTTTGGAAAGTTTCTGATTTTAGATGACTGACCGGCAAAAGATATGTGTGCACATCTGCCTGCTAGGAAGTTGGCCAGCCACCTTTTTGTGTTGTTGTGCATGTTTGTGTTGTAGATTTTGTTTGTTAGGTTGTGGCGGGGGATGGCATCGAAGGCTTTACTAATGTCGAGTGTGGCTAATAGTGATCTGTGTGGTGGTCTAGCTGAGTTGATGCCGTCGAAAGCTCTTTGTGTAAGGTCTGTGAGAAGAGTGTTTGTGGAGTGCAGTGGCCTAAAGCCATGTTGTGTTGGAGCTAGGGGTAGGTCAAGTGTAATTAGTTGTCATACTAGGCATTCCATGACTTTGGAGGGGGAGCAAAGGAGTGTGATGGGGCGGTGCGAGGAGGGTAGCGTGGGGTCTTTGTTGGGTTTGGGGAAAGTGATGATGATACCATGCTTCCAAATGTCTGGTATTGTGTTGTGTGAATAGCTGTAGTTTGATATGTTAGTGAGTGCTTGTATGCCTTGTGGTCCCAGGTGTCTGAGGTGTATGTTGCTTATGTTGTCTAGGCCACAGGCGGGTGAGTGCTTGAGATTGTTGATGATATGCTTTGTCTGGTGATTGGTGAAGGGTGTATAGTCAGGGTCTGTGGGGAATTGTCTCTTATGTCGGATGACTCGTCGGTCGTCTTTGTGAGGTTTTAGGTGGCTGACATGTGAAAAGTGATTGATGAGAGTGTTTGCTTGTTGTTTACATGAAGGAGTAGAGTCTGTTGTTGTGATTGCAGCATGTGATTGTGTTGTGTTGCTGTTGGAAAGTGTGATGCTGTTTAGTGTTTTGTAGAGTGTTTTGGGGTTTGTTTTGTGATCAAGTGTTTGTAGGAAGTTATTCCAATTTAGTTTTTGTTGTTCTTGTATTTTGTTGTTAGTTTGGGTGTTGAGTGCTTGAATTTGTTGTGTGATGTCTTGTGTGTGGGGTGCTGGGGAGTGTTTCAGTATGTCGCATTGTCTGATGAGGTTTTGAATTTCTGGTGTGAAGTTGGGGTTGTGTCTTTTTCTGTTACCTCTTGGAATGTGTTTCTTGTCAGCGTTTTGGATAGTTTTATTGAGTATGTGTACAGCATTGTTGATGTTAGTGATGGGTGTACTGTTTAGAGTTGTGAAGTGTTGTTCTGTCTCATTTGTGAATGTTTCCCAGTTAGCTCTTTTATAATTGGTGTATGTGTGTTTGTGGCTAGCTGGGGTGAGTCTGGTTTTGGTGGTGATAATGATCGGGAGGTGGTCAGAGCCTAAGGTTCTGACCACCCTCCAGGATGTTGTGGGAGCGAGTTCTGGGGAGCAAAAGGTGATGTCTGGAGATGATGGGTTATAGAGGGCTTGGTGAGGAATATGGGTATGTTGATGGATGTCGTTAAGGATGATGAGGTTATCGGTTTGGTTTTGTAGTACCAGCCCTCTGTCTGTGTCGGGGTTGTCGACAAACCAGGCCGACGTCTTGGCGTTGAAGTCACCACCCAGGATGATGTGTGGGGTGTGTGGGGTGTTTGTGATGTGTTGTAAGTGTGGTCTGTATTCATTTGGTACTGTAGGGTATGTTTGGGGAGGGATGTATGTGTTTATGATGGTTATGTTGGAGTTGTTGCCAGTGCGTATTTTAATTGACTGTATTTCTGTTGTGTTATCATTTGGGGGGAGGAGGGATTTGGTTTGTACACTGGTTACTATGTATGATATTTCTTTGTGTACCAGGGTGATGAGTCCACCGCCCCCGCCGACAGCCCGGTCTTGTCTGATGGTGGTGAAATTATGAAATGTGGGTGTTTTTTGTGTTGTGCGGAGTTTTGTTTCATGTAAGATGGCAATGTGTATGTTGTGTTGTTTGATGAAGTGTGAGAGTTTGTGTTTCTTTGTGTTGATGCCATCTATGTTCAGTTGAAGAATGTTAATGTTATGTGCACGATGTATGTTGGGTGCTGCTGCACGAGGATGGGGTGGGGGATGGGGTGGGGGGGGTGGGGGGGGTGGGGGTGAGGGAGGGGCTGGGGGTTGGGATGGGTGAGGTGGGGATGGGGATTGTGGAGCAGGAGATGGGGGTTGGAATGGATTAGGATAGGGTGTGGTGTGTTGAGTTGAGGATGTGGATGGTATGTGAAGGTTAGGTGGGTTAGGGAGGAGAGGTGGACGGGTTTTAGGGGGGGGGGAGTGGATGATATGGGAAGGTTAGGTGGGTTGGGAAGGAGAGGTGGATGGGTTTTAGGTGAGGGATTTGACTGGGAGAGGGAGGGGCATGAGGAACAGGTCCAGATGTTTGTGTAGTGTTTCTTGGAGGCAAGTGTTGTGCAGGTGAAGTGGGTCCAGTTCCCGCATGAATTGCAGAGAACTGAACCCTTAGTATGGCAACTCGAAGTGATGGGTTTTGAGCAAGTTGGACATATGTATGTGTACGTGGGTCCTGGGTTGCTCTCAATGTCTCCGGCTAGAAGAAGTCTTCGAGAAATGACAGCCGGAGAGTCATTTCTCGGTGTAGGAAAAACTGTGTGATGTGTGTGTGTGGTGTGAGAGGTGTGGAAATTCCCGGCGCGACCGAAGCCGCTCCAAGGACCCGTGCCCCCAGGGAGGGGGCAGGGGATGGTTGTGACGGTTTGGCTCCCGAAACTGCTCCCTGCGGCCGGCATCCGGTTTTCCTCCACTGGTCGTTGATTTTGTCTTCGGCCGTGGAGGGTCGGCAGCCATCCGCGGTTGGCAGCCTCGGGAGGTGGCCCCACGGCATAGACGCCGCCACATCAGGACCATCACGGTGTTGGCGGCGGCGGTAGCAGACGCAACATTTTTACTATTCTGTATTTTTGCTTTATAATCAAACTTCAAATCTTGTCTTCCCCATGCTTTATCAAGATTACTTTCAAACTCCCTTATTGATTTGGAATAGACTACATACTGGGGCAGTGCATTCCACTCATTTACCACTCTACCACAAAATGAGTTCTTTGCCTTCTCAAGCCTATTTCTTTCTTTGTAAATTTTCTTAGAGTGTCCTCTCGTTCTTCCCTCCCGCATCATGAAGATACCTTCACACACATCCTCATCATACTTTCCTGACACTATCTTAAAAGTCTCTATCATATCCCCTCTCTTTCTCCTATATGCCAGTGTCCTCAACCTCTGCTCATAGCCCGCGTTCTTCAACGTTGGTACTAGCTTGCTAGCTCTCCTCTGCACTTTCTCCACTGCTTCTATATCCTTTACCATATATGGAGCCCACACCTGGTTCGTATATTCTAGGTGCGGCCTAACCAGCGCTGTATAGAGATTCCTGAAGATTTCTTCGTCAAGTGACACAAATGTCCTCCTTATCAGCCCTACAATTCTATTGGCTTTGTTTATCTTTTCCGGTAAATGTTCTGAGAAATTTAACTTATTGTCTATCACTACTCCAATATCCTTTTCTGCATTCACTTCCTCCATCGCTTCATACATACTGTATCCTACCTTGTCTATCTTGCTTGTCCCAATCTGCATGTACTTGCATTTTTTTGGATGAAAAGGCATTAACCAATGCTCAGACCATCCCTTCATGCCCTCCACATCACCTTGAAGCAAACTCACATCTTCCTTACTCCTCACTCTTCTATACAGCTTAGTGTCATCCGCATACAGGTATACCTCACTTCCATTAGTTATAACTTCAGGTAAGTCGTTGATAAATATAACGAACAGTAGTGGTCCCAACACAGATCCCTGAGGTACCCCACTTGTAATTTCCCTCCACCCCGAGCCTATTCCATTCACCAGTACCCTCTGTCTCCGATCTTTCAGGAAGGCTTCTATCCATTTCACACATTTCTCCCCTATATTATAGCTTCTAACTTTCTCTATTAACCTTTTATGTGGGACCTTATCGAAAGCCTTCATAAAATCGCAATATACCACGTCTATAACATCACCATCCTCCAGAATTTGCATCCAATCATCTACCACCTTAATTAGCTGTAGTACTGTCGACCTCCCCGGCAAGAATCCGAACTGTCTCCCACTGAAAAGTTGGTTTGATTTCATATGCTCCATTATTCCTTCTCTAATTACCGTTTCCATTAGTTTACACACAACACTTGTCAAACTGACTGGTCTATAATTCCCTGGGTCATTTCTCTTTCCCTTCTTAAATATAGCTGTTATGTTCGCCTCTCTCCAGTCCATCGGGATTTGTCCTGTATTAAACGATACCTCAAATAAAAATGTTAATGGCTCTACTAACATCTCATCTCCTTCCTTTATGATTCTTAGGTGTATCCCATCTGTATATGCTGGCTCGCTACCGCTCGCCAGGAAAATATTGACACCAGGATGGGGGTAAACATCTTAAAACAGTAGGCTGAATGAGGCAGAATGGATACTAGCCAGAGAAAGAGAAAAGGAGAGAAAGATAAAACAAATCCGGTGTCCCCCCTTAAGTAGACTTCTCGCCAGCTTAACAGAAATAGAGTATATGTTCTTACCTAATGTCATTGTTGAGCTTGTTGTAGGTCAAATAGAGTATATGTTCTTACCTAATGTCAGTGTTGAGCTTGTTGTAGGTCAAATCAATAGACTTATATATATACAGTACATACATAATTATATACACAAATATAATATATAAAATGAACTCTTTGACAGTTTAAATACCATCCCAACAAATAAATGTAATCCTTATATGGTCACTTTCCCAAAAGTAGTCTACGTCTACAGTTATGTGAGGAACACATTTCAACAGAATCTGCTTAACCCCCGCACTTTGGTTGTCCTCTTATATGCCACACCAACACTTCCACCGTGGACATCGGTAGGCCTCTTATACTCCCGCACGCGTAATATTCACGGCCACGTAACACAACAACACGTCGACATAACGATGTCCGGTCAACATCAGGATAACAGAATCTAATTCATTTTCCAACTAAGCTTATCTTATTATACCTATTATCATTGCTTAGCTATTAAGAAAATATGGCCATAGCACACAACGTGTGCCGATACCGCAGGTGCGGAGCGTAAGAAGACTGCCGAGGCAGAAGGGTTAAAATTCAACAACAAAAATCAATAATTTAATCATCATCAATCCTACGCCCCAATTCCAGAGGAAGCGCCCCAAAAGGGATGACCATGGCAGAAACTACCTCCAGGCTCCCAGACATAATTTATTTTAAAAGGCTTAGATATAAGCCTATATGACAGATATACACGCACACTTGAGCTTTGGTCATCCAACGTGTAACTCTTAGCAGCAGAGTAGGAAAATCATCAACTCCAATACAACACTTATTATAGATTTCCCGGCTCCAGAACCACCTCACCACCTCCCAAATAATATGAAACAGTTTGGTTAACAGTGAACCTATAGGGCCACTGTTAGGTAGTAGGCTACTTACGCTTGCTATAAACTTATTAACTTTCGTTCCACTCCTCTTGATTCTGACTGTGGTCTCTCAGGCTGGCCGCGTAACTGAATTATTTAGTAGTAGCCTCTACGTCTCCAACGTAGAGCTATATACTTCTCGTATAATTCCGTTCCGTTATGGAGCGGGCAATTATCGTAATCCATAGCGTGATTAATCGATGACATCTAGAGTAGCACCTACTCTCTGTACTAGGTACGTTGTACATACTTTTGAGGCTACTATTTAAAGGAAAAAGAAACTATTGATGAGAAAGAAAAGAGAAAATTGTAAGATCTTGGCCATCCTATCTGGCTCCTTAAGCCGTTGTCATGGGCTTACCGTACAACCCGACCGGGCTTATTCTTCTTACAGTTTCTTCCTCTGGAAAAAGGCAAACTAGGCCTGTGTATCCAGCTCAGTGCCAGTACTTGCACTACTGCGGTTGTTCTGTTTCACGCTACCCTCCTTGTCAACACGCTATTTTTCTGGGCTCTGTTTTGGTGTCTTCCACGCCTGTCCCCTTCCCTTTGGGCGTGTTGTGGGCCTTATTTAAGGTACCTGTGGATTTAGACAAATTATCTGTGATGTAGGCACGCCGAAAAATGAGCTCTAATGTGTTTTTCTTGGAGTGTGGCGTCGAAACTAGAGGTTACTTTAACTTTTTGCCTTTTGCGCATGCGTCGCCGCTTGGGCGACACTCGTTCACTAAGACCTTCGCCCTTTTTGTTATATTTCACTTGCGGTGGCTTTAGTTTTTTGTCATTAGTAGATTATTTTCTTACAGTTTTTTTGTCACTGCCTTAGTTTTGCTATTTCTTTTCGCGAAATTAGGCCTAGGCTTACTTGTACCCTTCTAGTTGGTTGGAAGGGGGGCGCTGACCCTTGTAGGGCCGATCCCTTTTGGTGGTCTTTTTACTTGTTGTTGACTCTCTTCAAGAGTGCAGGAACTAGTGCGACAGGTAATTTCATATATTACTGCCTCAAGTACCGAATAGGCTAACTTCCGTTTTTTGCCTAGCCTAGAAGGGGGGCGTTTTGGTTTAGACTGCGACACTGCAGCCTCCTCAATCTGGCATAATCTGCCCCTGTATTGATCGTACGGCCCCAGTGCTCTGTCTTCCTGACGCTTCGGTCACTTGTTGCTTACCCTCATCAAGGGTACAGTAACTGGTGACTCCCTGTCTATCTATCTATCTATTGCCTGACGCCGCGATCCCCGAAGGGGTGGCCACGAACGAACCGCCCCCATGCACCTCTGTCCCCGGTCAGTCCCCCCCCTCCCCCCAACCAGCACCGCCTTCGTTCATATACTTCCTCACTCCATCCTTCCACCTCTCATTCGGTCTACCTCTCCCTCTCTGTCCCTCCACCTCGCTCTCGTACACTCTCTCGCTTTCCATACGTTCCATATGGCCGAACCATCTCAAGTTGTTCCTTTTCACACTTTCCAGCACATCTACCTCCACACCACACCTCCTTCTTACTTCCTCATTAGTCTGTCTATCCCTCCATGTAACTCCGCACGCACTTCTTAGGTAATTAATTTCAACTGCTCTCACTCTTGATCTGAGTCTCTCAACCAACGTCCATGCTTCGTTTCCGTAAGTCAGTGTCGGGATTACCACACTGTCATGCAAGGACTTCTTCACTTCCATACTGACCACCCTATTTCTTGTTACTGCTTTCAGCATTCCTACAACCCTCTTCCCCTGTTGTACCCTCTCCCGCACTTCTTCATCCATAGTCCCATCTTTACTCAACACACTGCCCAGATACTTAAGAGTTGACGATCTCCATAGCCTGACCGTTCAGCTTCACCTCACACTCTGTGACTTCACCCCTTTCGAAGACCATAACCTTGCTCTTCCCCGCATTTACCTTCAAATTCCGTTTTTCGCACACTGTTCCAAACTCATTTACCGTACCAGACCCTGCAACTCCCATTCATTATCACTCATCAGAACTGTATCATCCGCAAACAGCAGTATAGGTAGCTTCCACTCAATTCCCTCCCTTTTCAGCGATACACCAACATCCACTGCTCTTGATAGTATTTCTTTCATGACTCCATCCATATACTGTATACAGTAAACAACCACAGGGACATCACACACCCCTGTTTCAAACCAACATTCAGGTCAAAGAACTCGCTCTGCTCACTCTCCACACGTATTGCCGCCTTTGCACCCTCATACATGCTCTTCACTGCTTTCAGCAACTTGCCATCTACTCCGTATATTCTAAGTACTTTCCCCAAACCTTCTCTATCCACTCTGTCATAGGCCTTCTCCAAGTCCATAAAGGCAACATACACCTTTTGTTTTTTCTCCAGATATTTCTCCACAACACAATTCAGGGTAAAAATCTGATTTGGTGACTCCCTGTAATTTTACTGGCTCTGGTACCGAATAGGCCAACTTCCGTTTTGGCCTAGCCTAGGGGGTGGGGGGCGTTGGATTTCAACACTGTGGCAACCTCAATCTGGCATACAATGCTCACTTTTTGATTGGCGGATCCAGTGCTCTGTCTCCCTGGATACAATCCCACAAAACCGCGAACGTAGCCCGTTCTGATGAGTTTTTGTCTGACAGTTTTTGTTCTGTCTACTGCCCCTCCTACGGTAGTGATTTGCTTACCCACAGGCTCTCCCGCGCCTGATGTGACATTAGTAGGGTTACCTTTGGGCCCCTCCTATTTTGGAAGGGATATATTACTAACTCAGGAACCGATTAGGCTAACTTCCGTTTTGGCCTAGCCTAGGGGGGAGGGGGGCGTTTGGATTTCAACACTGTGGCAACCTCAATCTGGCATATAATGCTCAACTTTTGATTGACGGCCCCAGTGCTCTGTCTCCCTGGATACAGTCCAACAAAACCGCGAACGTAGCCCGTTCTGATGAGTTTTTGTCTGACAGTTTTTGTTCTGTCTACTGCCCCTCCTACGGTATTGATTGTGTCCCTCATCAAGGGTACAGTACCTGGTGGCGCCCTGTAATTTCATATATTACTGGCTCAAGAACCGATTAGGCTAACTTTCGTTTTTGCCTAGCCTAGGGGGGGCGTTTGGATTTCAACACTGTGGCAACCTCAATCTGGCATTTATGCTCAACTTTTAATTGACGGCCCCAGTGCTCTGTCTCCCTGGTTACAGTCCCACAAAACCGCGAATGTAGCCCGTTCTGATGAGTTTTTGTCTGACAGTTTTTGTTCTGTCTACTGCCCCTCTTACGGTCGTGCTTTGATTACCCACAGGCTCTCCCGCGCCTCTTGTGACTTGAGGAGGGTTACCTTTGGGCCCCTCCGCGTTTGGAAGGGACTATTATTTTAGTGGCCTTCCATCTTCATGGGTGCCACAGACCTCTCAGACACGCACCGATGGGTTTCCGCCCTGCCCCGCTCTAGGTCGAACCTTTCATTTACGGTCCCATGGTCTCACTGGGCCCCTCAGCTCTAGAACGGGAATTTACATTCTATGTCGGAGGTCTGTTTTCACACTGACTGATACCCACAGACTCTCCCACATCTGCTGTGACTTGCCAGGCTACCTTACCAGGGTCCTCGGCTTAAGGAGGGGCCCCTCTGGGCCTCTCCGCTCTAGGACGCGACTTATATTGTGCATCGATTGCCTTCCACCTTCACAGGTGCCACAGGCTTCTAGGACACGCACTACTGACATCTCATACCACTTCCCGCGCAAGAACGTACGAGTCCGTATACTCTTGACTCAGTTTAGGCTTAGACTGGTAGTCTTGCACTTCCATTAAGACGTATTTTAACGCTCTTCTCCTTTTTTCCCAGACTGTGCTTTCTGACCTACAGGACCTCTTCACTGATACCGGCCTTAAGGTATTAGTCTCCATTATATTTTGGAGTGGGGTTTCCTTCAGTACTTCAGAGGGTTGAGCCTACCCCTTGTTTATTTCTGACCTGGGGTTTGGGGCTCTTTGGAATGTTGCTGGTTCACCTAGGGACTGCCTGATCCTCCTTTTGGAGGGTTCTCTTCAGCTTTAACTTCCAGGGGAACATGGGGGGGGGGGGGCACTCTCCTTCATTGGAAGGGACACCAGTCTCCAGGCCTAGTGAGAGCTTTTAGGCTACTCCCTGACCTGGTGCCTGTAGCCTATTCAGGGATCTCTGATCTTCATTTTGTGCATGACCTCATGACTGATACTCCTGCCTGGCCTCCCATTTAGGGGGCACTCTTAGGCCTTCACCTTCTTCAGGATTCATCGACTTTCAGTGTTTTTTTCATGGTGCTTACGAACAGGCTTTCGTCTTGTCACTGTCAATGACATACATGCGTTTTTTGTTTTTTTTTTCTATGTGATTGAGGGAGGCAAAAGGCATAACTGCCTATAGCGAGTGCCTCCCCCATAGTTGAAAGAGTGACAGGGCCAAAATCAAGGGACGTTCGAGCCAAAATGCCTGGACACACAGAGTTTGAAGCAATTTAAGTCATAGGAAGAGGGAAAGACTGATTCTGGGAGAGAGTTCCAGAGCTCAGCTGTTGAGTAGAAGAAAGTTTGAGAGTAATGTTTCACTCTTGGGTTGGAGAGTTGCACAGAGTAGGGGTGGGATTGAGTTGCAAGACGGGTACCACGTGCCCTACGTAAAGGAGGTGGTATGCACTGGGATAGCTCTGAGGAACACTGATTATTATAGTAGCGATAGAATAGCGAGAGAGATGCAACATTGCGGCGGAGAGAGAGAGATTGCAGAGAGTTGGTGAGTGGACGGGAGTTAATGATACGAAAGGCCTTCCTTTCAATTTTGTCTAGGAGAGCGGTGTGAGAGGAACCTCCCCACATGTGAACAATACTCAATACAAGGGCGCACTATGCCCCTGTACAGAGCAAGAAGCTGTGCAGGGGAAAAGATCCCCCTAAGGCGGTTGAGCACACCCAGCTTCTGGGAGGCTGCCTTAGCAAGACTGGTAATATGGTCCTTCCAAATGAGAGCAGAAGAAAAAGAGACACCAATATTGAGAGAAGATGAAGGGTTGATTTTTGTATTGTTGAAGAATAAGGGATAGTCCGCTGGGAGATCCTGACGGGTAGATAGATGGAGAAATTGGGTTTTGGAAGCATTAAAGTTAAGGTTTTCTCTGCCCAATTGGAAATAGTATTTAGATCAGAATTTAAGAGTACGTTTGTCGTTGAGGGATTGCTGGCTGGGGCGTTCTGAAAAACTAATGGAGTAGTGCAAGGTTGAGTCGTCTGCGTATGAATGGATAGGAATTAAGGTACAGTTAAGGAGATAATTTATAAAAATTAGAATGAGAATAGGAGATAGGACAGAGCCCTGAGGAACACCGGAGTTTATAGGGTGAGGAAGTGAACAATGGCCGTCCACAACCGCGGCTATGGAACGGCCGGAAAGGAAATTGGAGACAAAGGCACATATGGAGGGATAGAAACCGAAGGAGGGTAGTTTAGAAATTAAAGATTTATGCCAGACTCTATCGAAGGCTTTCGATATGTCTAGTGCAATAGAAAAAGTCTCACCGAAGTCCCGAAAGGAGGATGACCAAGAGTTAGTAAGATATGAAAGAAGATCACCAGTAGAGCGACCCTTAAGGAAGCCATACTGGCGATCTGAGAGCAGATTATGAGAAGAGAAATGCTTAAGAAATTTGGAAGCAAGAATAGTTTCAAAAACTTTAGAAAGACAAGAGATGAGAGCAATTGGACGATAGTTGGAGGGTTGAGAGCGGTCACCCTTCTTTGGGACAGGTTGAATGTGAGCAAACTTCCAGCATGAAGGGAAGACGTTAGAGGATAGACAGAGACGAAAGAGTTTGCCTAGGCAGGGAGTTAGCACGGAAGCACAGTTTTTGAGAACAACAATGGCCATGGCCTTTATTTCATGGTGCTTATGAACAGGCTTTATTCTTGTTACTGTCAATGACATACATGCATGCCTTACCATGGCCTACACGGGGTCTTCACAGGATTTTTTTCTTCTGGTTCCAGTGTAGTATGTCTCCTACGCTCTGCTCTCGCCACGAGTCGTCGCAGAGTGGTGAGTTCCACCCATCGTGAGTGCCTATCCCACGTAGGTTGCTATTCTCAGGGTGTTTTTGGCCTTAGGGGGTGTGGCCCGAGCTTGGTGGACCTAGTGACACTTGCGTCCCACCCTACGTCCGCGGCCGCTGACGAGGCTCGGTCACGCCTCCGCACTACGTGGTCTGCAGTGACACTCTCCTGCCTGGCCAACCGTTTAGGGGTCATCTTCGGCCTTCGCCTTACTCCCGCTTCCTCGCCTGCCTAGGCCTCCTGGGCCGTTCCTTCGTATCAACTTGAACCTGCCCCTTAGTCTTTTTTGACCTGGGCTTTTCGGGGTTCTTTGATATTGCTCGTTCACCTGGCCTCTCCCTGACCCTCCGCATGGAGGGTCCCTCTTCACCCCTCACCACGCACATAGAGGAGGGGGGGGGGGGTACTCGCTTTCATAAAAGGTGCTACACTTTCAAGGTTTAGTGAGCACTTTTGTGCATTTTTCTGCCCTTGTGCCTATTATTCCTCAGGGGTCTCTTTGAGTTTTTTGTGAATCCTACCTTGCATTATACTCCGGTATAGCCCTCCTTTCAGGGGGTCTCTTTTTCGTCCTTCCCTTCCACAACGGGGGAAGGGGGTACTCTCCTGTCAAGGATTCAAGGGTCTTTTACGATGTTGTGCTTGCTCACAGTTCCTGTGCTTCATACATGGGCCATCGGTATATTTTTCCTTTCCGATTGCAGTGAGGATGTCATTTCCTCCCTGCGCACACCATGGGGGTTCCCGTCCTGCCATGCCCGTTTGGACATGGAGAGTCCTACCCATGTCTCATGCTCCAGCCGCGATGGGTTTCATCCTCGGAGGTGTAGACCGTGTCTCGTCGATATTGACATTTGGGTCTCGTCCTACATTCCCGGACGCTGAAGAGGCAAGGTCTCGCCTCTGCGCTACATGATCAGGGTTTCGCTCTCTATGTCAAGGACCACCTCCAGCGGATTCCACGCTTCCTAGACGAAGGGGTGCGCGCCATGCTTCCCCTTCCCTCTGCTGTCTACAAGGCGCCAGACCGCCTTTCCCCCGGTGCCTCGTTCGGACGTCCCTACTGTTTCCGAGGACGCCGAGACGTAGGAAAGACGCCGCTCTACTTCACCACATCGCCGACAATCTCCGGCTCCACGCCGCCCTGTCGCTTCCCCTGTACGATCTCCAGGCATGCTTACGTACTGGGCGGTGTTCTTGGGGCCTTCCACTGCCATCCCTCCTGTTTTACCCGTGGTACCTCCTCTTCCACCTTTTTTGGTGGCCCACCTGCCTACGTAACCTGCTCCACCTGTGGTTGCTGCTCCGGTTGTCCATCCTCCCGGTCGCTCCCAGGCAGCATCAACTTCTTTTGTCATGCTCCCTGAGTGTGGCCTGGGGTTGGTTGGTCGGCCTGTCCACGTTTCAGATCCCTAACGAACGTCGCTTCCCTTCCCTTTACGGGAAGCCGTCGTCGTGGGGGAACGTGGCGGCATCCTGCCCGGAGCGAGCTCTTACACATGCACAAGGGGAGCGCCCGGTGCCTGCGAGTTGGCAGGTGCAGCTCAACGCCTTTGGGCACTTTCGGGTTTTTGGCCCTGGACGGCCTGGTACCAGAGGTGGACGTCAGGGCTCATCCTGGGAGGGCGGGTCTCTAATTTTACTTACCGTCCTCAGGGTTCCCCTCTGCGTCTCCCAAGTTCTGGTCAGCCTTTACTTGACACGAAGTACATGTCGACGCGCCCACTCTGTCGGCCTCGTATGAGATTTCAGTAATGTCATTCCATAGTATATCTTTTACTGTTCCTTGTGGCTGACGGAAGGCGTCGACTTCGGGGTTTGGTCGGAGATGGGTTCTTCACCACTCCCTCCAGTCGGCTGCTCCTCCGTGTCGAGCCTCGTTATGACTTCATCCGGGGTATCACCTCTATTTTGGGCCTGGTTCATTGCCCCTACGTTATCTTTCTGAACGTATGCCACGATCCTTCACACCACCAGAGAAGAGTGCCCTGGAGCGGGATCACAAGCTCCGGCGGCGCACTGCTCGCATGCTCTCCACCCTCTTCAAGCGACTGCACCTAGCCTCGGCTTCCCCTCAGGCTTATTGTAGCCCGGCCGACTAGGGTGCTCGGGAAGGGTGGGGACCACTTCAGGCGAGTGCAACTGCAGCTCGCCATGGCCTCCGTCGGCGACCTTCGGTGTCCCGTCCATGAGGCTGCGCGTTGTTGCCAGTCTCTGTGGTTTTCCTTCTGTACACTGGCGCCGGCTGAGATCCGCACGTCGCTGTTGCTTTCTGAGCTCACTCCGGAGGGGCTCTTCTCTGCCCCTGCATGGCAGGGGTCTTCCCTCTTGCTGCTGCGGGGCTCTTCGCTCCCTGTCCACCTGGGGTGTTACGACCCTCCTCACCTGCTTCCTCTTAGTTGAGGTCGGCAGACCGGCTCGTAACGAGGCCGCCAGGCTCGGAGCCCCTGCCGGCTCTTGTGTCCCCACTCTCGGTTTAGCTTCGCCGTTCGTGGGCACGCCGGGTAATACAGCGGGGTCTGTCCTAGAGGTGTCGGTCCACGATTCCACTCAGACGACCTGCATGACATCGGCCTGTCTCCCCAGACGTCGCCTAGGTTATTCTGTCCATGCACGTGGATGGGATAATTTGGGAAGTCTCGCCTCAACAGCGGGGCTTCCTGTCGCATGTCTTTCTGGTCTCCGTGCCGGACAGCGAGGTGTTGTGACCGGTGGTCGACCTGTAGTGCCTCGCATTGATGACTCTAATTATGTCACGTTCGGCGGTTTGCCCTTCGGTCTCCATGTCGCACCTCGTGTCTTTACGACCCTCGTCGGAAAGGCCTTGCCTCCCCTGCTCAATCAGGGTATTCAGCTCCTACTTTTCCTTGGAAGGTGGGATCTTCGCCGCAAACTCTCCCACACACTGTGTACACGACACTCTCCTTGTTCCACCTCGTCTCACGGTTAGGTTTACAAGTAACCGTTCCCGAGTCATGCCTTCCGCCGTCGCATGATGTGCCGTGGGCGGGCCTCGACTGGGACAGGACGAGTGCGACTGTCACCCAGAGTCAGGTGACTGCGTAGTACTTTCGTTCTTCGGGACCTGGCGGGGTACATGTTTTACCATGCGCATCTTTACACTGTCACACTGCGTGCAACCTACCTACCCGGGACTGCCAACCTATGGGCGGTTGCTCTGTCGAAGGGAAAGAGCACCCGGGTAGTATGGTCTTTCCAACACACTGTATTCGATGTGTTTCCGCCACCCGACGCCCTTTTTGATGTGCAAAGTCCTCCACAGGCTGAGTGGGTACATGGACTTCGTTTGGTTGTTCACTTCAATCTGGCCGGCACAAGCCTGGTCCGCTCAGCTGTAGCGGTGGCGCCCGAGTCCTGTTCCCCTATCGATCTTCGATTTCCACTTGGGATTGATTGGTGACCTAGGGACCTCGTTGGCCTTCACATCGTGGATGTTTGTGAGGCAGGGTGGCTGCCGAAGTTTAGTCGAACTTTGACTGTCAAATCCTCTCCACTGGACACATTCTAAGTGGCAGACTTACGTCTCTCACTGGCACAGTTTTACTTCTGGGATGAACAACACATCACGGACACGCCCATCGGTGGCGTTCGTGTTTCCCTACCTCATTTGGTTATTTTTGAGGACGCGTCCCAACATATGCACCACGCTTAGGACCCGCCTGTCGGCCATTCGGGTACCGTTTGAGTCATTCACGGGGTTGGTCGTTCCTCACAAGGAATTGGATTTCCTCAAGCGGGCCTGCTTTGGGCTTAGGCCGACCCCGCGACAGATTCCTCCTCAGTGGTCTCTGGCGGAGGCTCTCACACTGCTCTCGTCTGCCTCTTACGCTAATTACCCCACGCCTGAACACTTCCATGCCATGACACTGTTCCTTCTGGCTTTGGCGACGGGTGAAGGAGTCTCGGAGATGGCTGCCATGTCTAGGACCAGGCCTTGCTTACGATTTTCTCCCGTCCTTGGGTCACTTACTTTGGCTCCGTCTGTTCGTTTTGTAGCTACAACCATACGCGACACTCCCGTTTTTAAGCCTTTCCTGTACCGGCTTCCACACGTGGTAGGGTTCATCGTCCGTTATGCCCGGTTCAAACCCTGCATACGTATGTGTACTCTGCCAGGCCAGTGTCGGGGTTGACATTACGGATGGCGCCTACGACCGGTAGCAGGCTTGATCGACGTGCTGTGGGACTTCGCCTGTGTCGGGTTATTCGGGCCAGTACCCCAGACGTTCAGGGCACAGTTCATGACGTCCGTTCGTACGCTGCTACGTTCAGGTTTACATGATCTTTCTCGACCGGACTTTGCTGACACATGGCTTTGGTCTTCCCCCACCACGTTTGTCTCCTCCTCTCTGTCGTTGTCCACGGACAGACCGGGGCGTCCTTGTAGTGCGTTGGGCCAGCTGGTTCACTCGGGGTCTACCTGCAGGTTTCCTTCTGTCTCTTGTCCTTCTCCTGTCCTGTCCTTCCTTTATTGGGGGTTGGGGGGGGGGCGGGGGAGAGGGAAGGGTATTGCACTATACCCATACTTGCAGTTAAAGATAATAACTGGGTTAAGATTTTGATATAATTTCTAGTCTTCAGTATACTACATTCTTTCGGTATGTCTTGTCCTTATACCACTGAAATATTCTCTTATGGCTTTTAGTGCTCGTCACTGACACTGCTCTTGTAGTTTCTCGTCACATCCTGTACAGTACTCCTATTCGGCGTATGCCAGTATTTACTCGTTACAGTATGGGTCGTCCTGCTTTCTTCCGGAAGGAGGTGGGGGGGGGGGGGGGGCATCCTGGAATTTATATTCATCATTATGAAATGCATCATTCTTTGTCTTAGGCTAAGTTATCTCATGGAATACGACTTGACTGTACTTGACCTCTCTTGATATGCACCTGTCTGTACACTCTTTATATAAATCTCTTGTTTAAGTCGGTCTTTCCATGGTCCTGATATTTCCTAAGGGCTAAGTTTGTGTTTTTTCGCTTGGATGTCCGCCTCCAATTTGTTACTCTAGCTCTACGTTGGAGACGTAGAGGCTACTACTAAATTGGGAGGTTTGACACTCTCCCAATACCAAAGAAGGAAAACCTTCTATTTGGTAGGTAGCCTCGGAGTATCCAACGTCATAGTATCCCGCCCTCACACCGTACCCCTGCCCATCCAATCTTGTCTAAGTAGCTTGATACCTGGATGACCCTATAAGCCCGGTCGGGTTGTACGGTAAGCCCATGACAACGGCTTAAGGAGCCAGATAGGATGGCCAAGATCTTACAATTTTCTCTTTTCTTTCTCATCAATATTTTCTTTTTCCTTTAAATAGTAGCCTCAAAAGTATGTACAACGTACCTAGTACAGAGAGTAGGTCCTACTCTAGATGTTATCGATTAATCACGCTATGGCTTACGATAATTGCCCGTTCCATAACGGAACGCAATTATACGAGAAGTATATAGCTCTACGTTGGATACTCCGAGGCTACCTACCAAATAGAAGGTTTTCCTTCTTTGGTATTGGGAGCGTGTCAAACCTACAAATAATGTAAAACTTGCCAAATAAACAAACTAAAACAGGGACGAGACAATATAAAGGCAAAAGAACTTATCAAAATCGCTATGTGAAACAACTTAAATAAAACACAAAATTTGAAATAAAAGAACACAATCCATCACATACATATATATGTATTATCGCTCTGTTTTAAACCCACAAGAATCGCGTCTACTGTAATGTGTTATACAGTACATGAAAAGAAAGAAAGCCATACTATAACATAACCAAAGCAAAAAGTGCAGTAAATTGATCCCAAATAAATAAGTTTTCATTTTTCTTTCAGCATATATCATGTCATATTTTCATTATAAGATCTATGACTATAGCTTTTCTGTTTATATGAAATAATAAGCATTTCTTCACGGTCTTTCCAAAGCTTCCATTATAAGTTGTCTATCATCAATAGTTACCTGGATTTTTATAAGATTATCTCCCCTAGATGGGTTGCCGACCAAGGCTAACGAGTCCCATCCACCCGTAGTTATGTGGAGAAAAAATATATATAATAAAAAATATATAAAAAAAGCATTACTGTATGTTATTTAATTGTTTTGCTTTATTGGCTTGTTCTGAGGTTTATTGCTATTAATTTTAGATTTACATATTGCTCATTACATGAAAGAGATTGCAATAACAACAAAGTTCCTACATTTAATAGTCTTATTTTTCTACGAATATATATAAATAGATAGAAATATTTTTTATGTTCCCTCCACCAACCGACTTTACTCCTAAACTCAATTAATGAAATCAACAAATACATGTGGCAGTCTAGGGATTCGAACCTAGGATGCTCACACAGAAATTCAGTGCATTTATCCATTGCGCTATGAAGACAGTAATGCATTCACACACCTTTAATCAGTCAGTAAACGGTCATGTAACACAATGGTATTTCATAATAGCTCCTACTACAATTCACAATACAGTATATCTATCTATCTATTGCCGGACGCCGTGATACCCGAAGGGGTGGCCACGAACGAATTGCCCCCTTGCACCTCTGTCCCCAAGTCAGTTGAAAAAATATATGCATATGATAAAGAAGCACTTTTAACACTATATAAAAGTATTTGCACGGGCAAAACACTCATGGCGAGAGCCGTACAAACCGTGGGATATTTAAAGGAATGGGGCCCGCCCTTCCAGGTTAGTGGGTCTGGCTGCTCTCTTACACTTCTGCCATATCTTTACTAAACTTAAGCCGGTATCACACGAGAGATTTTATAGTCAACATTCGATGATCAACATTTTTCTTGCAACATTTCTGGATTATTTCACACTGGTATTGGAAACTAGACTGATGATAGATGAATTTATGTGGCAGAAAATTATTTAATGTTGACCTCGTAAGCTGCTAGACCAGTGTTGAGGATAAATGTCGAGGGAAAAATGCCTGTGTGATACAGCTTAAAGGTTATAAAACCCTATTCCTGGCCAACATTTTATGCAAATCATGTGGTAAGTTTTTTTCACCAATTCTAAAGTTTTTGTTTCACAATTGTGCCACTGTGCACTTTTGGAAAACCTCCAAATGACGTGATTTGCGTCAGCAAGCGTGACAGGGTTAATATGGTTACTAGTTATCAGTTTTAACCCCTTCTGTACCAGCGACGTCTTATAAACTTTACTCTGGCTAATATTAGACAATTTTATGCAGTTCAAAAAGGACCAACAGCAATTAACGGGCTTCAAACTATCTCCCTTAACCGTTTTTACTACCACTGATCCTTCTTAAACTGCACAAAATCGTTTAAATATAAAAAGAATATAATGAAAAAGATGTCGCCGGCACAGAAAGGGTTAAGGGTAAATATTGGAAACTCTGCATAGAAATGAGGGCTGATGTGTGTCAAACCAGAGCAATTTTGTTTGAAGAGTTGAACGTTTATGACAAGGAATACAGACAAATTATCATGGAATAGCATTGTTTTGGTCATTTTATCACTTCCAAAGACATAATTTGAACTATAAACCACAATTTTACCTTTATATATACAATAATAGACTAAAAATCAACGACTCCGCTACCGTAGCGCCAACGAACTTGACAATAATCTTGATCTCTGACCTCTCTGTAACTCAAAAGGGCCTAGAGCAAACTGGCTGTAAATATCAACACCTATTTCCTGGTGGACTCTTCCTAATTTCTAATTTACAGAAACGTCAGCCCGATTGCTTTCATTCTTTTCGAGTTATAAGAAGTTAAGGGGTCAAGATTATTCTCAAGTTCGTTGGCGCTACCTATTATATTTTTTCACCAACCAACTTTACATCTAAACTCAATTAATGAAATCAACAAATACATGTGGCACTCCAAGGACTCGAACCTAGGATACTCATACCAAAATTTCGCTCATTTATGCATTACACTATCAAGACATACATACATACATACAATTTTAAGACTGAGTGTTCCACACATCAGTGCAGTTTCAGTCTCTTGTCCTAATGGCGGCGTTCCAGGCAACCCTGTTAAGGGCTGCTTCACTTGTCAAGTTCTTGGATTTGAGATCGGCGCATATAGTCCGATCCCAGGTCTTCCTCGGTCCACCCCTTGGTGCAGCTCCCTCCACAATCACAGACCTGCATTTTTTCACCCAATTTTGTTCATCCATTCTCTCCACATGTCCATACCATCCCAGTCTACTTGTACGCATCACCTCGCTAATACTCTTTATACCTAAACGTCTCCTCAGCTCAACATTTGTTATTCTATCCTGTAGCCTGGCTCCACACATCCATCTCACCATTCTTATCTCATTACGCTCCATTCTGTTGACATCCTCTACTTTAACGGCCCATGTTTCTGAGGCATACGTCATTGCACTTCTAACACATGAGGCATACACCTTTCCCTTCAGGGGGAGAGGCATTCTTTTCATGGTCAGGATTGGCATAAATTCTCTGAACTTCCCCCAGCCACACCTAATTCTAGCAACAGTGGCAGCCTCTGCCCCACCACCGGCAGAGATGGTATCTCTCTTCAAATCTCTAGTGCTACCGCGGCTTGATTACTGTAGCGTATTAACATCCCCATACAAAGCAGGTGAAATAAATGACGTAGAGAGTGTACAAAGAAATTTCAATTCGCATATAAGTTCGATAAAACATCTACACTATTGGGAGCGTTTAAGAGCACTGAATCTGTACTCACTGGAACGTAGAAGAGAACGTTACCTAATAATATACACGTGGAAAATCGCAGAGGGTTTAGTACCAAACCTACATACTCCGATAGTCATGAAATTCAGTGATAGGAGGCTGGGAATGCGAAATCCCCCGGATGAATAACAGGGGTGCTATGGGCTCTCTGCGAGAGGGCTGGTTATCACACAGAGGCCCACGTCTCTTCAACAAACTCCCACGGCGAGTAAGAGACATGAGGGACATCTCGTTAGACAACTTCAAGAGAGCCCTAGATGTCGAACTGCAAAAAGTGCCAGACGAGCCCATCCTCGCAAGGGAGCGAGCTGTCGCTTCAAACAGTCTACTGCACCAAATCACCACCCATAACGAGGGGCGTCGCGCTCCTTGGTGCCGCTAGAAGAGCGGCGAACACATCCAAAGGTATCCAAAGGTAAAGGTATCCTAGGTAACGAAACTTGTTCACCAGCTCCAAAGACTCATTTCCAAAATTCACAGCCACAGGATCATCACTTAACACAAGCTCGCCTTTGCACACTACGCACTCAAATTTCTCTATTTCTGACTTATCCTTCGGCAGGGGCCCCTTTATTCTACTACAGCGCTTACTCCCATGGTGTACCCAACATCGACAGATGCTACATTGAATTGAGTTAACGCCCACTCCCTTTCCACACACTGCACATGGGTATGCACCGCTCTTTTCCACATTGCCTCGTCTCAATCTACAATGAATAACCTTGGTTTTGTTAATATTGACTCTTAAACCCTTGCTCGCCATGCCCTCTCTCCACTCTCTGAATTTGGCCTCAGCATCCTGCATACTGTCAGCTATTAGGACTAAATCGTCTGCATAAAACAGTTCCAACGGGAGTCCGCTAAAGAATTATGCACAAGCCTAAGATTTATTATGCAGTTTCGAATCCTGCATATTAATCTGAGCATGTACTGTACACTCGACCAAAAAAACAATCTTTACACTAACGCTCTAAAAATTCTGGAAGTGGGTCGAAATCTCATGATAATACCTCATAGACGTATGTTTCACCCAATTCATTCCGTTCACACTAGATTATTTACAGCTCACCAGTGTAAAGATTGTTTTTTGGTCGAGTGTACATACATTCCAACTGTGCTATGGTAGCCTAATGTATAGACGATCTCCCTAAAGGAAAGGTCGAGGGAAAATAACTAATTAGCTTCTTGAGAAGCATGGTATCCAAAAAAATAGACATCATAACTCTACAGCACTTCCTTTCAATACCTCAATAGGCCTATATATGGTGAAATTTAAATATTGCTTTACCCCCACGAACAAGATCATCCTCAACAATGTTTACTAGTCAGGGTGTCAAAAGAAAGCTGAGTCCATTCATTTTTAGTCTTTATCATTCTACTTGTATATGTTCTATTCTATCTATCTATCTATATGTTACGGCCTTTTTGAAAAAGTGGCCTTTTTGCGAAATGACCGGGAGCTTTGCAAAATGACCAAAAATCTAGCCTTCTTGTAAAATGACACTTAATGTCTGGCCCATTTTCAAAATGTCCAGCATATTGGCCTCTTTGTAAAATACCTGTGCCCTTTTGCTAAATGACACCAAACGTCTGGCCAATTTACAAAAAGCCCAGCATGTTGTGCAAAATGACAACAAACGTATCAAATCAAAACAAGGTAGTGGGAGGGGAAAGGGGGATGGGGAATAAAGTACGAGAAGCAACGAAAAACAGCGAAAAGTAGCGAAAATAATTGTAATGGCGCATTTGGCAATCTTCAGCTACGAACGCTTCGTTTAGACGAACCTGGTGATACTTTTGTTTTCGCTACGTTTTTTTTCTTCGCTACTACTGGTGCAGCCAGTTAACTTCTCATTCAGTCACCACTACAGCTCAGGTGATCACGGGACAAGTCGTACCTTAGTCCTTACTATTCCACTTTTTAACTATACCTTGAAATATTTACAATGAGTGATACAAAAAGTGCTTTTTATGCCAAGTTGACAGAGGCAGAAAAAGACAAAGCAGCAAATTCTTCTAGTTTTCTACCCAGCGAGGAGTACAAACAAATTCTTAATCGTTTGACTGAACTTACACAACCTAACGTGAAGAAAACTCAGGACTATCGTCTGTTGCGGAAATATGAGATCCTGGAATGTACCACAGTTGATTGTACCACCGTGCAAAAGCTGCAGAAAAAGGGAACGCATCTCAGATTTGTATGTGCTGAATATGTGTTCGATGTGATCCATGCTTGTCATCGTGCAAATGGACATGGAGGCAGAAATACCCTGTTTAAGGCAACTGGAGAAAAATATGCCAATATTACAAAAGCTCAAATAATGATATATCTCCAGTTCTGTGAAGAGTGTCAGCTGAAGAAGAGCAGTGTACGAAAGTCTATCGTTGTCAAACCAATTGTTTCCAACAGTATGAATTCACGGGCCCAGGTTAGTAAGCATGGTCGAATTTTATAAATTAATTCTATAACAACTGTGTTAATTTAATAGTTTGATCTGACATCATTAGACGGTATACTCCCTAACTGCGGGAGTGATGTTTTTAAGAATAATTAAAGTACTGTACCCGTTATCGTATCTAATACTAATAATACTAATACTAATAATACTAATAATACGGGGTAAATATTTTAATATTGTTGTGGCAAGTGAAGGTAACCATTATTAGGGACACAATGAAAACAGGAAAGCAATTATATTATTGAAGGGGAGTGATAAAAAGATCGCTCCCGTTGCTAGGGATCTTGCCCATTAGACAGTTTTATACAATTTAAAAAAGGATTTTATTTACCCCTTTTGATTTTCTAGATATCCTTCCTAAAAGTGTATCCCCTATTCTTTGTCTTTCTGCAGGTTGACCTGATTGACATGCAGAGTCAGCAAGACGGGGAATACCATTTCATTCTCAACTATCAGGATCACTTGACGAAGATGGTGATCCTTCGGCCTCTGAGGACAAAGACCGCTGAGGAGGTAGCTTACCAAATCGTGGACATTTTCTGTGACAAAGGCGCCCCTCATATCCTACAAGCAGACAATGGTAGAGAATTTTCTAACAAATTGATCAAGGAAGTTCTGGTCCTGTGGCCGGAGTGTAAGCTAGTTCATGGTAAGTCGCGCCATTCACAGTCGCAGGGATCAGTAGAACGAGCCAACAGAGATGTTGAAGCAATTCTTGCATGCTGGCTGAAGGACAACAACACTACAAAATGGTCCCAGGGACTACGCTTCGTCCAATGGCAGAAAAACACACGCTTTCACTCCGGAATCGGCAGAACACCCTATGAGGCCATGTTTGGACAGAAGCCTCGTCTTGGCATTGCGGCATCTTCTCTGCCAGTGGAAGTTGTGGAAGGTTTGGAGACAGAGGAGGAACTTGGAGAAGCACTGGGTGCAGAAATTGAGGATAATCCAACTAGCGAGGAGGATGAATGTGAAAAAAGCCAACCGGAAGCAGCTACCAGCCATAAATGCGTCTCCTGTGGTAAAATCTACTTTGGCTCTGATGTGTGCAAGGACTGTGGGAACCCGTGTCATGCTCCATGCTCTGTTGTGAATGAAGAGGTCAATGATGGGTGTGATGTGGTTATGCTTTGCTACCTCTGTGACCGTCAGAGGGGGCATTAAAATTCAACAAAAGAAATCCAACAGAAAACAGCAGGATCAGGCTAAGAAGATGATGGCAGTTTCTGTGCGTCGATTTAAGGCAGCCCAAGTGGGCGACACCGTGGTTGTCCCAATTCCTTTTGTTGACCGTGGACGAGCTGAGTTTGCAAATGCAAAGGCCATTGTCTCAGGTGTTGGAGAATGGCACCTGCAAGCTTGGGACAAAGCACGGACTACTTAAACAGGTGTACACTCGAAACCAGTTCACCCCATGCGTGGAAAAGTTCCTCTCAATTGAAGATGTGCAACAGGAGAAGGAAGTAACTCTGCGGGAAGTAGCCATTGCAGACTCTATGGGGCATGGTCAGGGCTTCATAAAGTGCAGCTGCACTAAATCTTGTCTGACCAGCCGCTGCAAATGCTACAAGAATAAGGTCATATGCAACAGTAGATGCAAGTGCAGCTCCTCCTGCTCCAACTACTTTCATGATGTTGATGTTTAAATGATTGTGTTATTGCTGAGTATATTTGATTTAGATAATATACTGTTAATGTTGAGTTATTTGATGATTGTGTTATTGCTGAGTATATTTGATTTAGATAATATACTGTTAATGTTGAGTTATTTGATGATTGTGTTATTGCTGAGTATATTTGATTTAGATAATATACTGTTAATGTTGAGTTATTTGATGATTGTGTTATTGCTGAGTATATTTGATTTAGATAATATACTGTTAATGTTGAGTTATTTGATGATTGTGTTATTGCTGAGTATATTTGATTTAGATAATATACTGTTAATGTTGAGTTATTTGATGATTGTGTTATTGCTGAGTATATTTGATTTAGATAATATACTGTTAATGTTGAGTTATTTGATGATTTGATTTGATAAAATGTTAAAAAATAATATTGTTTCGATTAGGCCTACCCAATTTTTACAAATATATATGTTTAGTTATTTAGAACTTTACAACAGGGCAATATGCTGTTTTTTTGTAAATTGGCCAGACGTTTGGTGTCATTTTGCAAAAAGGCACAGGTAATTTTACAAAAAGGCCAATATGCTGGACATTTTGCAAATGGGCCAGACATTAAGTGTCATTTTACAAAAAGGCTAGGTTTTTGGTCATTTTGCAAAGCTCCCGGTCATTTCGCAAAAAGGCCACTTTTTCAAAAAGACCGTAACATATATACTCAGGCCCAATCTCTACTTTCCTAAACAAAAAAATTGGGGGGGGGGACTCAAGACAGAGCCAGAATAGGGACAACACAACAGAAAACAATGAACACACAAACCGCCGCCGCCAACACCGTAAACGACCGCAGCAGTGCAAGTACTGGTACTGAGCTGGATACACAGGCCTAGTTTGCCTTTTTCCAGAGGATCTACTGTAAGAAACTGTAAGAAAAACAAAATACAAATTCACACACATCTAGGTCATCCAGGAGAAGACCCAGAGACCAAGGTCCCTCCAGCACTCCCCCGGCCCCCGACCACCCGGAGAGGTTCCGATCTTGGCAGGCAGACGTGCAGAAGAGCGAAACCACAAGCCCGCCCACCACACTTCCAGGCGCACCCTTCATATAAATATGGTGACAAATTGATTATTGCTTTACCCCCACGAACATGATCATCCTCAACTATGTGTAGGCTACCAGTCAAGGTGTTAAAAGAAAGCAACTAGAGTCCATTATTATTAGTCTTTATCATTCTACTTGTATATGTACAGTCACGCTAATAAGTAATTTTCCAGCTGTCATTACGTTTGTCTTGCTCTGTGCTGTATTAATGTCTGTCAGATGTTGAATAGGGTGGGTAAGTGTAGGAACATGTTTGTACATCTCACTCAATATGAAGAAATGAAGCTTAGATATTGATGCTACCAATTATTGATCAAAACATACTTGGTGCCGAGACATCACTTATTAGCGCGACTGTACAGATAAAGTTATGGTTGAAGCTATGTGATTGGAAGTGATCAAAGGGACAAAACCATACTATTTCACCTTGATTTTCTTGTATTCCTTCTCATTTAACCCATTCAGCCCCATGACGTTATTTTACCGTTCTTTTTGGCTCAAGTTATATGATTTTATGCAGTTTCAGAAGGACCTATGTTATTCAGAGGGTTTATCGAGATCGTATTTACCCCTTTCAGTCCTAAAGGGGTAGATTATAAACTGAGGAAAATCGTCTAATGGTAACCAGAATAAGATGAAAATTACGTCATGGTGCTGAAGGGGTTAAGAGTTCCAGTCACACATGATTGTCTCTAAAGCCGGTATCACACGAGAGCTTTTTAGTCAACATTTGTATGGTAACATTTCTGGAATATATTGTACTGGTATCCGAAACTAAACTGATGATAGATGAATTTAGGTGACCGAAATATTTCAAATGTTAACCTCATAAGCTGCCAGACCAGTGTTGAGGATAAATGTTGAGCGAAAAAGCACTCGTGTGATACCGGCTTAACACATGTAAAAGTACACGTAAATGTAAACCACACTCACCTGACTCTCACTCCCACACACCTCTTAACTCTTCCATTTATATATCATTCACTCTGGTCTTTAAAAGCACCACACTCACCTGACTCTCACTCCCACACACCTCTTAACTCTTCCATTTATATATCATTCACTCTGGTCTTTAAAAGCACCACACTCACCTGACTCTCACTCCCACACACCTCTTAACTCTTCCATTTACTGTATATATCATTCACTCTGGTCTTTAAATCATTGGACCATTGGGATTTTCAAATAATGTGTTAACAAACTTTCAATATATATATAATGGTCTTAATCCCATCTTCTTTTTGACAATATACAAAGAATTGTCTTACTAATCTCGAAATGTGTTTTTCATGAAAATAAATATAATTGTGCCTTACAACTTCATCAGTCATGGAATTATCTGAGGGATGTAAGCAAGCACAAAATTTGTATCACTTTGTGCATGAAATATTTATAGGGCTGGTCCTATCCAGAGTGAGGTTTGGCATCCTATACCCAACCTTAGACATTTCTGTCTGTCTCTTTTCCTGTACTACTTTTCCATCTAGGTACTAGCGAGATCACCCAATTGGGTGGCACTGCAAGGTGGGCTGTGGACGTTGGGGCATTGGCCCAGGGGTGCAAGCCCATGGGCGTCATTTTTCCCCTTGCCCCTCAACTTTCTCTTCATAACTGTTCAGGGGCAAAAGGCCTGGGAGGGGCACAAGGCCTGGGAGGGGCACAAGGCCTGGGAGGGGCACAGGGCCTGGGAGGGACACAGGGCCTGGGAGGGGTACAGGGTCTGGGAGGGACACAGGGCTTGGGAGGGGCACAGGGTCTGAGAGGGGCAAAGGGCTTGGGAGGGATACAGGGTCTGGGAGGGGCTCAGGGTCTGGGAAGGACACAAGGCCTGGGAGGGGCTTCGGTATCCCGGGTGTTTCCGCACTCTCTTCATCCCCTCGCCTGGAAGCGGCTTCGGTCATCTGGGCATACCTTAGTAGTAGGCCTAAAGCTTGGAGGGTTCTGCGGGGGCGGTCGATTATGGGGGCCTTGCTCGGGACCTTGGTGGGGCTGCTCGACCCGTCAGCCTGGGGATCAACAAGAACAACTGTATTGAAACCAATGTCAAACAATTAAAATAAAAATATCAAAGGCTTAGTTGTTGTTTACTTTCAGTTAAACTACTCACATTATGAAAGAAGTGATTATATATATATATATTGTTTAAATTAGTAAATGTAATAAGCTACTATCTTCTAAATATACTAAAATACTTGGTTTGTTAGTTCAAATCTCAAGCATATGATATGATTAGGTACAAATAATGTTCACAGTGAGATGACCAGAGTTTATAATTTTGAATCAATTATACATACATACAGTACATACATAAAATTTTAAGACTGAGTGTTCCACACATACGTGCAGTTTCAGTCTCTTGTCCTAATGGCGGCGTTCCAGGCAACCCTGTTAAGGGCTGCTTCACTTGTCAAGTTCTTGGATTTGAGATCGGCACGAATAGTCCGATCCCAGGTCTTCCTCAGGCCACCCCTTGGTGCAGCTCCCTCCACAATCACAGACCTGCATTTTTTCACCCAATTTTGTTCATCCATTCTCTCCACATGTCCATACCATCCCAGTCTACTTGTACTTGGTGATGGGCTGGTCTATCACTGGTGATGGGCTGGTCTATCAGAGTGAGAAGTGAGCGATCTCTGCCATACCCATAGCTTACTCTGACTGTTCCTTTTACTTATATATTTTCTAGATCTCAAGTGACGGCGTCTCTTCCGTGGATTGACCTCCCAATCTACCAAGATTGGAAGCCAAAGCGTCACATTTTTCCTTTGCCCCTCAACTTTTTCTTCATAAATGCTGAGGGGCACAGGGCCCTGGGTGGGGCTTTGGTTTCCCGGGCGTTTCTGCACCCTCCTCAGCTCCCCGCCATGGAGTGGCTTTGGTCACCCAGGCTTTATTGTGGTCGACAGTGAGGGTTCTGTGGGGGCGCTCGGTTATGGCCTTGGCCTTGCTCGGGGCTTTGGGGCTGTTCGGCCAGGCAGCTTGGGGAACAACAACAACAACAACAACAATTTGTAAGCATCACCTCGCTAATACTCTTTATACCTAAACGTCTCCTCAGCTCAACATTTGTTATTCTATCCTGTAGCCTGGCCCCACACATCCATCTCACCATTCTCATCTCATTACGTTCCATTCTGCTGACATCCTCTACTTTAACGGCCCATGTTTCTGAGGCATACGTCATTGCACTTCTAACACATGAGGCATACACCTTTCCCTTCAGGGGGAGAGGCATTCTTTTCATGGTCAGGATTGGCAGCAGTTCTCTGAACTTCCCCCAGGCACATCTAATTCTAGCAACAGTGGCAGCCTCTGCCCCACCACCGGCAGAGATGGTATCTCCTAGGTAACAAAACTTGTTCACCAGCTCCAATGACTCATTTCCAAAATTCACGGCCACAGGATCATCACTTAACACAAGCTCGCCTTTGCACACTGCGCACTCAAATTTCTCTATTTCTGACTTATCCTTCGGCAGGGGCACCTTTATTCTACTACAGCGCTTACTCCCATGGTGTACCCAACATCGACAGATGCTACATTGAATTGAATTAACACCCACACCCTTTCCACACACTGCACATGGGTATGCACCGCTCTTTTCCACATTGCCTCGTCTCAATCTACAATGCATAACCTTGGTTTTGTTAATATTGACTCTTAAACCCTTGCTCGCCATGCCCTCTCTCCATTCTCTGAATTTGGCCTCAGCATCTTGCATACTGTCAGCTATTAGGACTAAATCGTCTGCATAAAAGTTCTAACGGGAGTCCGCCTCTAAAAACTCTAGACAGTGCCTCCAAGACCATAATAAAGAGGAGGGGGCTTAACACTGAACCCTGATGGACTCCAACACAGACTGCGAACTCATCACTCAGTACACCCTTCACCCTCACCGCACTTCGCGAATCCTCATACATCTTCATTATCACACGCACCAGCCACTCTTCCACACCAAGTTTCCTCATAGCCCAAAGCACAACATCTCTAGGCACCCTATCAAAGGCCTTCTCCAGGTCTACAAACACAAAGTAAAGATCCCTACCTTTTAGTAAGTATCTTTCCTGTATCTGCCTGACTATGAAGATAGCATCGGTTGTACCCCGTCCTGGCATAAAACCAAACTGCATATCATCAATGGAGATGCTTTGCCTGATCAACCCCTCAAAGACTCTCTCACAGACCTTCATGATTTGGTCAAGCATTTTCAGGCCCCTATAATTTCCTCTATCTAGCGCATCCCCTTTTCCTTTGTATATATTTACTATTACACTTCTGAGCCAATCCTCTGGGATTTTCTCATCTTTAATAATGGTGTTTATCAACTCGGTGACTAAGTGACACCAGTCTCCCCTGAGGCTTTTATCATCCCAGCGACAATGTCGGAGCACCCTGGAGCTTTACCGTCCTTCATTTTATTGATTGCGTCGCTCACTACAGCTGGTGCTATCAAAGGAGGGGGTCCAGATATTGGTTTTTCGATACTAAGCTGTTCCTTATCCCATTCAAACTCTACATTTAGCAATCGTTCATAGTGCGCCTTCCATGCTTCTCTGATTTCATGTTCTGCATACACGATCTTCCCATTATCGTTTCTAACACACTGGTCACCTATAATGGGAGGTTTGACGACCTCCCTTATAACCAAATAAGGAAAACCTCTTATTTGGTAGGCTCAGTCTCGGAGTATCCAACGTAGGGCTTATGATCTCAGCCGCTACCACAGCGGGCCGAATTATCGGTACTCACGCGAAGTACCAAATAATCTCTAGAGTTGCACCTCAATTCACTACTAGGCACGTTGTACACACTCCGAGACGACTAAAGAAGGAAGAGAAAGCGAAGGAGAGAAAGAATTGTTATAGTTACCCATTTAATCTAGCTGCTCTCCTCTAAGCCATGCTCCATTTTCTATGAGCCTGCGCCAGGACCTGCCAAAGTATCGAGGTATCAAGCAATCAGTGTAGATTGGATGGGCAGGGGATCGGCATGAGGGCGGGATACTCTGTCGTTGGATACTCCGAGACTGCTACCAAATAAGAGGTTTTCCTTATTTGGTTATAAGGGAGGTCGTCAAACCTCCCTATTTAGTAGCAGTCTCTACGTTTCCAACGTAGGGCTTAATAATAATAATAATAATAATAATAATAATAATAATAATAATAATAGTTTTTAAAGCTAGCGCATGCTAAGCTAGCTAAGGATAGCTCAATAAGGCCGATTAGGCGTATTTCCATTGGGGTCCTGTACTACTACCCCATCCCTTTGCTCATGAGGGATGGTAACGACTCAGTGCTTGTGAAAAATCTTTAATGCGCCGAGCGTGGGCGCAAACCCGGGCCTTCTGGGTGGAAGTCCGAGACGCTAGTCACTACACCAAGCGAGCCGCTTGAATCCCAAATTGGAGGCGGACATCCAAGAAACCTTAAAAACCCCAAGCCTTAGCAAAAGTAGAGGACCAAGAAAAGACACAAATAAACAAATCAGTTTATTGGAAAAAGAGCGTAACAGTACGGTGCATATTAAGAAAGTACATGTTACAAGTATCAGTCTAGGGTCTAAAAGTGCCGAAGCAGAGCAAGGAATAGGTCATGCCGACCTATGAATGGCACACCAACCTGGGAAGAATGAAGTCAATTGTACAGTATTACAAGAACCATAAGGCATTGCACAGCAGGTGGATGATCTCCAAGGACACTCTTTAATTACAAAACCGGGTATGAGGCATAGGCATACCAATACAAGAAACCCTAGACAGTATAGTCCATATGCAAAATAAGTAAGAGATATATCCTTAACACTAAACATAGAGTACATACATGTAAAATGAAAGAGAGAAAGGCTTTGTACAAGTATACAAAATTACTCCCCCCCCCCCCCCTAGTGTAGGGAAAGGAAGAAAATACAGTATGGGATGAGAAGAGATACAGGATGGGAGATGAATCACGTGACACATTGGCCTAACGCGACACAAGGCACACCTGGCCTGGCAGTGGACATGGACAGGTACGATGAGAGAAAAGTGCTGTGGGAGGACCATAACCCTGTGTCGGCTATGTCCGATAGTGAACAGTTATTTAAAAAGCGCACGGACGCCGCATAAGAGCGGATATCATGTGCCGAACCCTTCATAAGGGGATTACTAGCCAGAATGACATGACGCAAATGAAGTCCCACAGCACGCTTGCCTAACCGTGTCCCTGTTTTAGGGGCCAACCAGAGCGCCGTCCCCAACGTCGGCACAGCGGCACGCACATAAGTATGCAAGGCTCTTACCGGGCATAGTGGATGATGCGTGCTCCCATATTTTAAAGTCGGTACAGTAAAAGGCTTAAAAATGTGCGCCTCACGTTCATTCTTGGCCACAAAATGAACAGAAGGGGCCAAAGTGACTGACCCCAAGGAAGGCGAAAAACTCATGCAGTTCGGGGCCCTCGACAGGCAGCCAACTCAGAGACCCTCTCTCCTGTAGCCAACGCTAAAATAAACAATGTTTTATCAAGCAGATGAACAGGTGTTGGGTTAGTGGTGTAGATGGGTGAGGTAAGGAGCCTTAGAGCCTTCGCCAGAGACCATTGAGGCGGTATCTGGCGCGGGGGCGGTCTGAGCCTAAAGCAGGCTTTCATGAAAAAAAGACAGCTCCTTGTGAGGGAGCACCAGCCCCATCAAGGTCTCAAAAGGCTCCCTAATAGTGGACAGGTGGTTCCTAATGGTGTTGTACATGTAGGTGCGTGTCCCAAACAAGTGATTAAGGTAATGGAAAACTAACGCAACCGACGGAACTGTTTGTTCGGTGTCATTGATCCATTTAGTGAAAGTAGTCCAATGAGACTCGTAAGTCTTCCAAGTAGCCTTAGTCCAGTGCTGATTAAGCATATCAGTCAAGCAACGTCCATATTTCGGTAACCACCCTGCCTCACAAACATCCACGATGCGAATGCCAACGAGGTCCCTAGGTCTCCAATTTGTCCCAAGTGGAAGTCTGAGACAGACAGGGGAACGGGACTCAGGCACCATCGCTTCAGCTGAGTGTACCAGGCTTGGGCCGGCCAGAGGGGCGCAATTAACCAAACCTTGCCACGGTACTCTCTCAGCCTGTGTAGGACTTTGCACATAAGCAGTGCGTCGGGCGGAGGAAAAGCGTAAATCGACTGCCACCTGCTCCAGTCCTCGCTGAAGGCATCCGGCTCCCCCGCCTGAGTACAAGTCCAGCGGGTGAGGTAGTCCGGTAGCTTGTTCGTCCCCGAGGAGGCGAACAAGTCCACCTGTGGATGGCCCCAGGAGGCTGCGAGTCCGTCGAAAACGCTTTGTCTTAATGACCACTCTACCTTGGTGCTCTGTCCTCTCGACAAAGCATCCGCCCAAAGATTGGCCGTCCCGGACAGGTAAGTCGCATGCAGGGTTATGCTGTAATGATCGGCCAGGTAAAACAATTTCTCCGCCAGGTCTTGGAGAACAACAGACCTGGAGGAGCCCTGCTTTTGGATACAATGAACCGCGGACATGTTGTCCATCCTGAAGGCCACCGACTTGCTCGTGAGGGCCAGTCCATGATCCCGCAGGAAGAACAACGGTACCAACAGTTCCAGGGCATTGATGTGGAAGTGTGAGAGGCCCAACCACCTGCCGTGGTTTTGATGTCCCATGTCTGATTGATAGCCCCACCCCACCTCGCTCGACGCATCTGTGTCTACCCAGATGGTCGGCGGAGGAACAGTCCAGGGCACAGCCGCAGAGAGCGTGCCCCGAGCGACCCAGTGTGTCAGTCTCAGATGTATTGAGCGCGGTACCGTCCACAAACGGTAAGGGGGCGAGATAGGGAAGTGCCTGTTGCCCAGCTGAATGAGGCGTTTTAGTCGGAGCCGGCCCAAGGGCACGGTCAGAGACGCCCAATTCAAAGACCCTAGTAGGGAGTCCCAGATTTTTCGTGTTATCGAGACCGAGTGCAACACGACAAAGAGCTTCCTTCGAAGTTTCGCTGCATTCACCCGACTCTGGGAAATGGTGGCGCTTAGGAGATCCCGGTGCAAGCCCACCCACGTCACTTCTTGTGACGGTGAGAGGCATGACTTGGGAATGTTGAGTTTGAACCCCAGGTTTGTGATATGTCTGACTACAGTTAGCGTGTCCTGTACACATTGTGTGAGAGAGTCTGCTGAGATGAGCCAATCGTCCAGGTCAAACAGGATCTGAATCCCTTGTAAGAGCAAGGGGGTCAGAGCCTGCTTTACCAGTTTGGTGAAGACCCGCGGTGCTATGTTGAGGCCGAACGGTAGTCTGGTAAATTGGAACACCCGTTGATCCGACTGCAGTGCGAGGCAGCCCTGGAACCGAGGAGCCATCGGCACATTCCAATAAGCATCCTTCAGATCCAGGGTGACCACCCAAGACAAGGGCTTGAGTGCCAGGCGCACCTGGCTGACGGTGAGCATTCGGAAACGGGTGTTCACAATGTGAGAGTTGAGGACTGAGAGATCTACCACCGGCTTCATAGCAGTGCAGTCCTTCTTTGGGACCAGAAAAACACGAGAAAGAAATACCTTTTGTGTAGAAGATATTTCCTTGATAACGCCTTCCTCGTGCATGGACATGATGACTTGGGCCACTTCTTGAGACACTGGTCGCTGTCGGGGAGGGCACCTGAGAGGAGGCCTGGACCTCCACCTCCAAGTCAGACCCTTCTTGACCACCCGACGTGCCCACGACCGGCGGGGCCATTGCCGGTAGTGGGGGCGGAAGAAGCCGGTGTGGGCGCCTTGTGTCAGGCCCATCACCGATTCGACGAGATGGTCGGGCGAGGGAAGAGGGGACTGGCCAGGAGGAACTACGCGTTTTATGTCGCGGAGCCCCTCTTGGACTTATCGTAGTGGGATGAGCCACCACGTCCTCCCCCAGACGTCCCCCCGCCCCGCCGAAACGATGGACGGGCCTCGCGCTCCGGCCTATCCCCCTCCAGGCTGTGTCTGGCAGAGGAGGAACTGGGGCCTGGCGCCTGCCAGCGGCTCCCCTCTTGACGGGGACGGCGATCCGGGGACCGATGGCCACGGAAGGCGGGTACACCACGCCCCCTGGGAGCCAGTCCCTTGGCCAAACATCTTGCCTGGCGCCCCTTGCCGGCGACGGACCTGCCCCCGCGTCCGCGGGTGGAGGAGGATGAAGCGGGCTTCGCCACCACCTTCCGTTGAGCAGAGTAAGTGTCGCTCTGCGCCAGTAGGAAAGCCCCTTGCCAAGCCTCCTCAGGGAACAGACCAGGAGTCAGAAGGTCAGTCAGGAGGAGGCGGTTGCGGACATCGGCAGGGTCCTTCTTGCAGAAAGCCACTCGAAGTTGTTGACGGCAACGGGTGGCTTCATGGAGGGAGTGGCGGATGTCCTGAACAGGGTTGAGGGCAAGCTGCAGGGCGATCCGTCGGACATGCTCAAATCCTTGGCGATGATCAGCAGATTCCAGGGACTCTATAAGGCGGAGGTGAACCCGCGCCAGTTCCAACTGGGCAAGAAGAGTTGAAAGTTGGCGGGCCGCTCGCTGTCGGAACTTGAAGTCCCGTTTCAATGGGGCTTTCTCCGGTGCCGTGAAAGAGGAACACGGAAGGGGGCCCACCGACAGCTTGGGAGCATTGAGCCACTCCCACACAGGCATAGGGAAGCCCGAGGAGGTAAGGAGCATGCCCGACAGAAAAGATGAGTCCATGGTCGGGATGGCCGGCAAAGTCTCTGCCATGGACTGACCAAACTCCACCGCTTCACGGACCCACTCTCCCCAGGGACCCGTACATAGGTGCGGCAGCTCTAGCATCAGGACCCCGTCCCGATCGCGCACATTCTGGAGGTACGGCGTCCCCGAAATGGCAGAGAAGTTGTGGATATCCGCTAACAGGTCTTGGCGGGAGTAGTCAGCCCAGGGCTTGGTGATAGTGTAAGGTAAGACCGAGGGATGATAGGAAAAATACCGCATGTCTTGCCGGTTAGGATATACCCTCACATCTACCTCTGGGACCAGACCTTGTGGAGTAATGGCCCTGAAGACATTCTTCTCATTGACCTGGATAGCCCAGCCCTCCGGCACTGCCCGCTCTCCGGCCGGCAGGCGGACCGCTCCCTCAGGGTTGGAGGCGACCACAGCTCTCCAAGCCACAGAATCCCCATACAGGGATGGCATCTTGACCTTGGGGATCTTAAACTTGGAGAGAGGCGGCACGGAGAGGGGGTGAGTGAACAACCCCAAACCCTGGCCCGGGATAACAACGGGCCAGAGAGGAGTCGTAGGCGGCGTCAGAGGTGCAGGTGAAGAAGCAGAGGACGTCAACGGTACCACGACCGGGAGAGCAGGCCGAGATGGGATGTGGTCGGAAACAGGCAGGAGAGGAGCCACAACCGGAGTCCGCAGAGGTACCGGGTTCGGTGTACCAAACCGAGAGACCACTGCCTCCATGGCCGCCGTGACAGAGGAGAGGATGTCTGCCTTAGTGGAAGCCATCTCGAGACGAATGGAAGCCAACTCCGCTCTGAACTCCGTCTCCGTAGCAGGAGGAATGGACGCCTGTAGAGGAGAGATGGAACCAGCCTCACTGTGCCCCCGGGCATCATGGTCCATGAGCGGGGAGAACGCAGGGGACGGGGGGGAGGAATGGGCCTCCACGGCGGGGTCATCCCGACCAGAATCGGATGCATCGCCCAAAGACGAGTCGACCCCCACTTCCTCGTCCTCCAGCCTGTCAAAGTCTGCAACCTCCATCTCGAGAACATCGTCGGAATGGTCTGCGAGATGGGGAGGAGACGGTTGGCCACAAGGGATCGAGGTGTCCGAACATCCAGGTGGAGGAGGAGGCGTGGAGGGCATCGCCGCCGGGACCACCACAGCAGGGCCCGCCATAGGGAAGAGGCCGGGACCCCTCACAGGCTGGGAGGCAGGCAGAGGCTCGAACTCCACCCCACCAGCGGCAGAAGATGGGGCAGGATGGAGAACGACCTCCTCGGCAGGCGGGGCAGGACGTAGTTTGGCCCTGAAGATCGTGGAACCTTGCGACGGAGGTGGGGGGCTCATCCTGAGGTGAGGAGAAGCAAGGCGGGGTCGATCAGCAGGAGAGGGTGATCAGCGTCGTTTCCTCCTGCCAGACGCTCCTGAAGTCACTGACTGGTCGGATGCAGGCACTCGAAGGTCATGACGCCGGGGGGCCCGCTCCCTGGGATGCACCCTCCTGTCCGCCGGACCCGAACTCCTGGTAGGGGAGCCACGAGCCGTAGTAGGAGAGCGGGAGTGACGAACAGTAGGGGAGCGGGAACGGCGTGCTGCATCTGAGGTAGGTGGGATCCCCAACAACACACGGACGTCATCCTCACGGAAGGAAGGAGCCCTGTGCAGGACTACCTGGACGTAACGGGAGATGACGTCCCATGACTGACGGAGAGACGTCCTGGCCCGTTGTCCTTCCACCGATGTAGGTAGAGTTTCCAGCAGTTGAAAAGCGGAGAGACAAACCCCACATCGGCGGGGATCGTACACATCCTTCCCGTAGCAGGCCGTGTGGAGGCAGCATTCCCGATGGTCCCGCATGGCCGACCGCTGACATGTCGGCCGAGAGCAGGGAGGAGCCGGCATCACAGCACTGAAAAATGGGGGAAGCATTACACACCAGTGGAGGTGAGACAGGCAATATGAGGCAGTATAGCCAACGAACGAACGAACAGCCTCGGATGCGGACGGAAAATGTTAGTGGCATGAATGATGGCACAAAAGAGAGACAGGTTCTGGAAGTGTTAGTGAATGCCAGGCTGGATGTATGTGGAATGACAGAGACCAAATGGAAAGGTTCAGATGTGAGAGAGTGGGAGTGTGGAATGGGTGTGTGTGCTGGAGTGAGTGAAGGAACAGCGAGAGAAGGTGCATGTTTGTTTGTAAGTAGCAAATGGAAGGAATGTGTAAGAGAGTATGGGTCTGTGGGTTCAAGGATTGTGTGGGTGAGAATGAAAGTAGGAATACAAATGTGGGTGATTGTATGCGTGTATGCCCCGACAGAGGATATACTTGAAAGAAAGAAAGAGGAGTTCTGGATGAATGTGGAGGCATGCCTGGAGAAGTTTGACAAGAACGAAAGAATATTTCTGATTGGGGATATGAATGGTAAGGTGGGTGGGTGATAGGAAAGTTGAGGGAGTGGTGGGAGGGTGGGGGGTACCATCAGAGGTGAATGGGAATGGTAGTGCACTTGTGGACGTATGTGTGGGGAGGAGGCTGTGGATAGCCAACACCTTCTTCCGACACAGAATGATCCACAGGTACACGTGGAAACGGATGTTGACGATGAAGGATAAGACAGTGGTGGAACGAAAGTCATTGATTGATTATGTATGTGTGGATGAACGAATGAAGAAATCTGTGATGGATGCTAGGGTGTATAGGGGTATTGGAGGGGGTCTGTCTGATCATTATGTAGTGGTAGCTAAGGTTAGGATACAAAAGAAGTGGGTGAGGAGAGCGGGAGGGAGGCGAGAGGAGGGTGGAATGGTGAGGAGGGTGGAGAGGTTGCAGGAGGAGGAAGTCAGGGAGGAGTACAGGAGAGCAGTGGAAAGACGACTAGGTGGGTTCGACCTGGAAGTTATGGAGGAAGTGGAGGAGATGAGCAAGGTGTTTAAGGATGAGATCTGTGCAGCATGTGAGGAGGTGTGTGGAGTGAGGAGGAGAAGAGGGAGGGGAGTGAAAGGTACAGCATGGTGGACAGAAGAGGTAAGAATAGCTGTGGAAGAAAAGAAGAAAGCATATAGAGAGTGGTTGGGTAGTAGAGGGAATGAAGATTCCGAGAGACAGAAACGAGCGAGGTACGTGGAGAGTAAGAGGGTGGTGAAGAGAGTAGTGAAGGAAAGTAAGAGAAGAGTAGATGAGGAATTTGGAAGGAATCTGAGTGTAAAATGGAGGGAGAGTAAGAAACTGTTCTGGAAAGAAGTCAAGAAAGTTAGGGAAGGTAGCAAGGGAAACAGTAAGGGTGTGAAAGATAAGAATGGGAGAATGCTAGCCGAGAAGCAAGAGAGAGTCGAAAGATGGAGGGAGTACTTCAGTGAGTTGCTAAATGAAAGGAATGAAGAGCCAGCAAACATAGCTGGATATGGTATGGGAGGGAGAAGAAGAAGAGAAGTAGTGGAGGAGGAGGAGGTGGGGATCAGGAGGTCAGAAGTGTGGGAAGCCATGAAAAGAGTGAAGTTGGGGGAAAGCACCAGGAACAGATGGAGTGTGTGGGGAAATGTTGAGGTATGGTGGTGAGATAGTGATAGAATCATGGGTATGGAAAATGTGCAAACTAGCATGGGAGAAGGGCAGTGCACCCGATGACTGGAAGACTGGCATAATAGTCCCCCTATATAAGGGCAAAGGGGAAAGAGGAGTGTGTGGTAACCACCGAGGAATATGTCTTCTAAGCATAGTAGGGAAGGTATACAGTAGGGTAGTGATTGAGAGAGTGAGAGTGAGAGTGAGAACGGAGAAATGGATAGGCGACGAGCAGGGAGGTTTTAGGAAGGAAAGAGGATGTGTAGATCAGATTTTTACCCTGAATTGTGTTGTGGAGAAGTATCTGGAGAAGAAACAAAAGGTGTATGTTGCCTTTATGGACTTGGAGAAGGCCTATGACAGAGTGGATAGAGAAGGTTTGTGGAAAGTACTTAGAATATATACGGAGTAGAGGGCAAGTTGCTGAAAGCAGTGAAGAGCATGTATGAGGGTGCAAAGGCGGCAGTACGTGTGGAGAGTGAGCAGAGTGAGTTCTTTGACCTGAATGTTGGTTTGAAACAGGGGTGTGTGTGATGTCCCCGTGGTTGTTTACTGTATATATGGATGAAGTTATGAAAGAAATACTATCAAGAGCAGTGGATGTTGGTGTATCGCTGAAAAGGGAGGGAATTGAGTGGAAGCTACCTATACTGCTGTTTGCGGATGATACAGTTCTGATGAGTGATAATGAATGGGAGTTGCAGGGTCTGGTAAATGAGTTTGGAACAGTGTGCGAAAAACGGAATTTGAAGGTAAATACGGGGAAGAGCAAGGTTATGGTCTTCGAAAGGGGTGAAGTCACAGAGTGTGAGGTGAAGCTGAACGGTCAGGCTATGGAGATCGTCAACTCTTTTAAGTATCTGGGCAGTGTGTTGAGTAAAGATGGGACTATGGATGAAGAGGTGCGGGAGAGGGTACAACAGGGGAAGAGGGTTGTAGGAACGCTAAAAGCAGTAACAAGAAATAGGGTGGTCAGTATGGAAGTGAAGAAGTCCTTGCATGACAGTGTGATAATCCCGACACTGACTTACGGAAGCGAAGCATGGACGTTGGTTGAGAGACTCAGACCAAGAGTGAGAGCAGTGGAAATGAATTACTTAAGGAGTGCGTGCGGAGTTACATGGAGGGATAGACAGACTAATGAGGAAGTAAGAAGGAGGTGTGATGTGATGTGGAGGTAGATGTGCTGGAAAGTTGGAAAAGGAACAACTTGAGATGGTTCGGCCATATGGAACGTATGGAAAGCGAGAGAATGACTAAGAGGGTGTACGAGAGCGAGGTGGAGGGGGAGAGGTAGACCGAATATGAGGTGGAAGGATGGAGTGAGGAACTACATGAACGAAGGCGGTGCTGGTTGGGGGGGAGGGGCGTCGACTGACTGGGGACAGAGGTGCATGGGGGCGGTTCGTTCGTGGCCACCCCTTCGGGGATCGCGGCGTCAGGCAATAGATAGATAGATAGATAGATAGCCAAAACAGCATGTGATACACAAGTAAGACAACATCCAGTAAGACGCTAAGTAGCAAGTATAACAGGAAAGTCAAGTAAAAACCACCCACACAGTAGCCGTAAACACCAGGGCTGGGACAAGCCCCTTAGCGAGACCCAACCCTGGTAAACAGGTCCAAACCAATTTTGGGGAAAAAAGGCCCCATCCGAAATACCTGAGAACCCTCTGGGAGAGCGGAGGGAGGAGGGGGGGAGGAGGGGGCGAAGTGGCGGCGGCGTAGGTACTGCCGGCAGTAGAGCGGGCACCAGCTGGAAGGAAAAAGGTCAAGTGTGAGCAACCCAACAGTACCCTATAAGTTTAAATAGGGGAGGGGAGGGAATCCAAAACACACAGGACAATCGCCACTTTGGGTCGAGTCCTAGGACTTTTCAGGTGGTCCTTGGGTCCACCCAGTATACTAGGAGGCCGCCTGTAGGGCGGGAACCAGGTACAGAAGGAGGACACAAGGAACAGGACATAAGGGAGAGGAAACAGCCAAGCAGCTGTTGTCCAAGGAGCCCTGTCCAGGTACGGTACATGAAAAAGGGGGGTATAACAGGGCGCTTAATACCAAATCAAGTGAAAAAGCTATGTGGCCTACTCCTTGACAAGGCACAGGGCACATCAAAAAGATAAAGGCGCTTGTCGGGCGGATTTAAAAGATGAAGGAGCTGAGGACACCTGAAGATCCCCGCCTGTGTGGCGAAAAAACGTGAGTAAACACGAAAGTCGAGTCAACTTGTCTAAGCATATCCTCCCTGTGAGCGGGGCCCTTATTATCGCGTACAGTTTCCAGACATCCCCCCCCCCCCCCTTATGATCAAGTAAACACAGGCAGGGGAAGAACAGAAACAGGTAAAATGTAAGAAAAACAAGAATTTTAACGAGAGCGACGAGACCGAGACCTCCCAGTCAGTTGAGACAAAAGGAAGTCAGAAGGAAAGGACCTGTGTGGACCATTCCAACGGCAGGCAGCTCAAGGCAAAAAACCGATTAGGTTAAACACACAAAAACAAAGGTGAGAATTTTAACAAGAGCGTAGAAGACCATAACCAGCAAGTCAGTAGAGACAAGAGGAAAACAGAAGGAAAGGACCTGTATGGCCCAATCCGACGGCAGTCTGCTCAGGGTAAAAAACAGGCTTAGCCTAGTTACACAAAACACAGAAAAAGAGAAAACAATAGGGCAGCGTCAATCCCTGAGTGAAAGAACCTAGTAACAAAGCTAAACACTGCCCGAGAATCCCCACAATTACGTTAAAGGAATAAAATAAAAGTTAGGATAGCCTAGGGGTTGACCGACACTGTTACCAGAACCACGCATCCTCGAGCTAAGTAGGCCCGGGGAAACGAAAATGAACTGACAAAAGCGTGAACCAGGCGAACGAAATACAAGACCACCAACTATGGACATGTTGAATAAACAAGTCAGAAGGGCTATAGGTCAGTTGAGACCAAAGCAGCATGTTTGAGAGAGAATAAAGGCTGTGTGCCCTATGCTCACACAAAAGCAGAATCCAGAGAAACTTCATTGTCAAGTCTTGTAAAACATCGACACGTAGTCATATGAAAAACACAATAAAACAAAAAGCATGTCAAAAAGGGAAAGAAACACAATGCATCCCGTGGGAAGCATATCCCCCCCCCCCCCCCAAGTTACGTTAAGGGTTAGTTAAAGTGAATATGAACCCTTAAAGCGAGGGTAGAATAGACACACAACGACCGATATGCGGCGTTGAGTTCCAACCACCCCCTAAGAAAACAAATAAATAAACACGTCTCCAGCACTACGCGCACACCCATAAAGCCATAGTAAAGTGCTGCCTACATCACTGAAACATCCTTCTAAAACCTTAACAGCCTGTAAAGGCTCACACTCACTAAGTCGAAGCGAAGGGGTAGGCAAAGCAGGCACTCGCGAAGCACAGACAAAAAAAGGCGTGTGACATCGACGGTGGGCGCGAAGTGACTGATACTTTGGCAGGTCCTGGCGCAGGCTCATAGAAAATGGAGCATGGCTTAAAGGAGAGCAGCTAGATTAAATGGGTAACTATAACAATTCTTTCTCTCCTTCGCTTTCTCTTCCTTCTTTAGTCGTCTCGGAGTGTGTACAACGTGCCTAGTAGTGAATTGAGGTGCAACTCTTAGAGATTATTTGGTACTTCGCGTGAGTACCGATAAATCGGCCCGCTGTGGTAGCGGCTGAGATCATAAGCCCTACGTTGGAAATGTAGAGACTGCTACTAAATTATCCTATCTATATGTATTCAGTAGACCTACTAGTGTAAAAATTACGAGGACTAACATGCTTAGCTGCAAGGTGGCTTGTGAGTTGACATTTCCGTAAGAAACTTTTATCACAATGATCACACTTGAAGTTCTTGGTTCCAGAATGTACTATCATATGTCTGGTTAGGCCACTATTGTCTGTGAAACATTTAGAACAATGCTCGCACTTGAAGTTCTTCACCCCTGAATGTACTAGTAGATGAGTGGTGAGGGAATCCTTCCGTGTGTAACATTTATCACAATAAATACACTTGAATTCCTTTATTCCTGAATGTACTACCATATGTCTGGCGAGGTCACGCTTCTCATTGAAACCTTTATCACAAAGATCACACTTGTACTTCTTCTCTCCTGTATGAATCATCAAATGCTTATTAAGGTTGCTTTTCACACCAAACAATTTGCGACACACCGGACACTCAAACTCCTTCACCCCTGAGTGAACTAAGTAATGTCTTTCAAGGTGACTTTTCTTTCCAAGCACTTTACCACATAATTGACACTGGTATCTATTGTATCTTCGTGTTACCCTGTTGCTAAAGGGAGATTCTTCTGCAACAGTAGGATACTCGATTATATTGACTTCTGGTGATAGCATGCCAAGGGATGTTTCTGGAATATTAGAATACTCATTTATGTCTTTCTCAGTATCTTCATGAATTTCATCTTCAGAGTCTTCATTCTTTAACGGATCCATTACACTTATATTTGCTGTCGGTGATTCAGACCTGGGTATTGTCTCGGTTTCTGCATTTTTTACCGGATCATCTTCACTTACATATACTGTCGGTGATTCAGGCTTGCGTATTGTCTCGGTTTCTGCACTCTTTGACGGATCCACTTCACTTATATTTACTGTCGAGTCTGTCGGTGATTCAGACCTGGGTACTGTCTCAGTTTCACTTCTAATTACTGTCCGTGATTTGCTGTAATCCAGAACTCCCTCTTTACACATAAATTTAATTACTGTCGATGATGTACTGTAATCCAGAACTTCGTCTTTACTCTTAATTGGTTCATAAAATCCATCACATTCTAACTCTGGCTGTACCTCTTTACTCTTCATTACTTCCTCACTGTCTGACTGCATAACTGATCCTCCTTCACTCATCTCCATCATTAAACCTTGGATGATTACTTTTTCAATTACACAACCAATATCAAGTAGTTAGTTCAGAGCACGGCACACTGCATCAACATCATCAGCAGCAGATATCTCTAGTGTCTTGATCCCTTTCAGCACCCCGTTCTATGAGCTATGGTTAAATAAGATGAAGAAACCAAACTCCCAAGCTGTATCACATTAGTAGTCCATGACAGCTGCACACGTTAATGCCTTACTCACGTTGTGGACCTGTAAAAAATAATTGGCATTAGACTACTGTACTCTGCTTTAGGCAGTCTTAGATTGATGTAAACACCTCACCTTGTATTTATGGTGACTACAGGTTTCCCTCACTGTCCAATGCCCCAATTTATTGGTGGCTCCTTACGTCAATGACGTAAGAGCCTATGGTAATATGGCCTCGTTCCGGGCTCCTCTGAGCCCGGGTTAATCCTGATCACTACGGTCGAGAACCAATATCTTCTTAGGGGGTACCCCTTAATCATTCCTAAGGTACGTCATTGAGACGGAGCCACTGAAAAGTGAAAAATAAAAGAAAAAGGAATAGTACAGTTCAAACGCCGCGCCACTTGCGCATTCAGATCTTCCTCTGTTCCCATGAGCATGCCTTGAAATCCCAGTTGGCCTTGAACTGGCCTCTCTCGTCCGTAGGCCATAGGAGGCAGACAAAGTTTTCTTATCTCCACCACAGTGTTTATATAGCCCCTCTTCGACGCGAAATCTTTGTCCATAGTGAGTTTTTATGCAGTTGTAATAGTATATGCGTCTAAGAAAGTATGTATATGGACTAATTTTCACTTGTAAGCCTGTGAAGTAAGATCTTTCGTCTGGCTGGCCTACGAACGTGCCATTCAAGAAGCCACTTTCCACAGAGCCGCTAACTATTATGTTTTATCTCGTTTGTTCGTATCACACGAACCTCGGCTCTATAGCTACAGTGTCTTAGTGTTCTGTAAATTTGTTTTTGAAGTGTAATTCGTCAGTTTTTCCCTTAAGTATCAGTGTTTTATAAAGTGCCCTATCCTTTTTAACTATATCGGCTGACAGTAACCTCTGGTTGTGCCCTGGCCAGGGTTTACTCGTCACGCCACCGAAATTGTTTATTGGGGACAAAAAGTGCTTTTATTATTTACATTCAAGCATCTTTTAATTTAATTCGTTTAGACAGTAACCGCTGGTTGTGCCCTGGCCAGGGTTTACTCGTCACGCCACCGAATTTGTTTATTGGGGACAAAAGTGCTTTTCATTATTTACATTCAAGTCTCTTTTAATTTAATTCGTTTAGTTTCCACTCTAGTCGGTCACGATTCACTCTTCATATTTATTACCTTCAAGTTTTGTCACATGACAATGTTTCCTATAAACCAGCATTACATCAACTAGGGATCGGATTTGTATTAACCCGCGGGTTCTGCTCATCTAAACATTCGTATATATAAATTTATTTTCCCAATGAGCACCCATAATATCATAGTTGCCCTTGTCCCACTACAATGGAAAAATGATGTAAGACATGCTGATAATATTCCAATTACCCAGGTAACCTAAACCCATCACAAAGGGTCCGGTACCAAGACCTGGCCACCGGGACCGCCAGCAGGGTGGCAGTCCCGAGTGCCCGATCAGGCGGGAGACACCAGAATACCATTCAAGACCAAATCCCCGGTTTGATATTATTCCAATTACCCAGGTAACCTAGACCCATCACAAAAGGGTCGGGTACCAAGGCCCGGACACCGGGACCGCCAGCGAGGTGGCAGTCCCGAGTGCCCAATCAGGCGGGAGACACCAGAATACCATTCAATACAAATTCCCGGTTCCCGAGTCATTATCTCAACAAACCCCGGTCCCCAAGACCCGGGTTTTCAAGACTGCCGGGCAGGGAAATCCACCTAAACAGGCGGACAACACTATGTTACCATACACTCATAATTTCCCCGGTTATCCTAGTCCTCATTTCGATGAAACTCTGACACCAAGACCCAGCAACCGGGACTACCGAGTATGGCGAAAGTCCCGGGTACCCGGATGGTCTGGAAAGACATTACTACCATATAAATATAACCCAAGACTCCCGGGTTTTTCCCTAGGACTTATATTTATAAAACCAGAGCACCAAGACCCGGTACCGGAACTACCGGGTATGACAACAGTCCCTGGTACCCAGATATCCCCAGACTAGAATAGGTCTTTTTATAACCCACAACATCCGGCCGGATACCATCAAGCTATGAACCGGGTACTCTAACACTAGGCTAGGCCTAAGCCTATTCCATCAACACCAGGTACCCTAAGAGAAGGGCCCCAAATACAGGATTCAAATAGAAATTATTACTGAGTACTCTTGGTTAAACCATACTATAGTAAGCTAATTAACCTTAAACATGTTAAACAATATTTAACAAAATGTTCAGAATTAAGTCAAATACGAGAACTTATGATAAACACATCTGTATAACCAATTAAATTAAAGCAAATCATGCAAGGCTAGACCCTAATCCTAGCCCAAACAAAGTAAACCTAATAAGAACAATGCTTACCTCATTATGCAACATTGACTCCTTGATATTTCAACAGGCTCAGGCAAGACACGACATTACAGAGGAGGAGCTCTGATCATCAATTAGACCTACCCCATCCATACCAAGAGATACCACAACAGGTCCTGTACATTATCCCGGACTCCAAGCCCTTGACAGCCTGAGCCAAGCCACCTGTGGGCCCCGGCCCACACCTAACAAACCTGCAATATCAGGTGAGTCTACGAGTCAAATCTTTAGACGTTTGTTCTGGTCCACCGGCTAAGATTATTCCCACTAATTACTTAATTTAATTAATTTACAGGGGTAGGCCTACGTACAAAATTTTAGTTTTTCAGGAAACAAACACAAATTGTCTTCCCTCTCTAAAAGAATCCTTTTGTTTTCTTTTCTCCCCTCTTGTCAGGGCCTACATGCAACCATAGAAGAAAGCTAAGGTGCAACAAACAGAAGTCCTCATCCTGGAAGACGATTTCTCCTTCAGAGGGTTCTCCTCCCCGGAACCCTCACCAGCCTACATGGACAGTATCACAGTACATGAAATGGACCCTCCCGAGGACTCAACCCTATGCTCAAGCAGGGATTGCACCACATTATCCCTTACAGCTCATAATCTCTGCCCCTATCATGCTAGGTGTATTGATAGGACAAAAGCTAGGTGGAACCCTAAAGTTTGTGACAGGTGTAATTATTACATAGCTAAGTTCCATAATCCACTTTCTACACTAGCCCCCGACACATGTAAGAATATTCTGAAAGCTGTGTGGCATGCGGTAAAATCGTATATTTCAGGTACATTGAAGAAACACCCAGAAATTGCAAACCCAGAGTACGTAAAATTCTTAGAGATATCCGTAGCTAGATCCCGTAGCTCTTCCTCATCACACGACAGGAAAAAGTCACATTCTAGCAAGAAGAGAGAGAGGTCAACCAGCCCCCCGTCGCCCAGTAAAAGACACAAACATACAAGGAAACCCCATGCCAAAGAACCACCATGCATCCAGACTGAACCAGGCTCTGAGGAGGTCAACCCCTCCCCACTATCCCTAGACAAGTGGGCGGACTCTATGGATCAACAATTTGAACTAACCCCCTTACCTACCCCTACCGAACCTACCGAATGATGTCATACAATCAAGATATGCACAAGAGCGGAAATACATACCCCAGGACACTTATCTTACCATTCCACTCTGGCAGAACCAGACCAAGTAGGGTACAGTACAGTTGAAGAAGATCAACATACAATACCCCCTGAAGATACCCAAGAACCCTATGATATGGCCGACGACAGAATAGAGTGCTACGACATCATTTCCAGCAGCCACACTGACGAAAGTTGGAATGACAAGGACTCCCACACTTATCAGGGAGACCATTCAGGAGAAGACCCTCACCAGTCTGACATAGACTCAAGACTGAGCCCTCGTAATGACTTATGGAGAGAGATGAAAGATACTTTAAGATCATTGACCAACGAGTTAACAGACAACTTACATCAGAAATTGGCTTCTATGGATAAGGCTATCCAGGACCTTCAATGTAGGACCCTGTCCCCATCCATGCTACAACCAGCCACACCCGACCCAGTTCCTCTAGCTCAGATACCTGCCCAGCCAAAACAGCATGATCAGGAATTAACACCCACTCCGTCATCCTCCACTCAGTCCAGTCTTCAAGCCACTGGCCTTCCCAGTAACCTATTCCTGTCCCATATTCGTCCCCCCCCCTATTGAACAGGAACCGGAAATCTCCAAGAAACCCTTCCCTCTTCTGTTTGGGGACTCCCGTCACTGGAAACAAATACCAGTGGAAACACCTGAAGATGCGGACACAGGCCATCCAGAACTGATACCAGTCCCAAATGACTGGGTGATCGAAATGGACGAACTGCGTCACCTCCGGGCAAAAGACGCACATAACCAAGTACTGGACGTAATCATAAAACCTTTCCCGTCTATGTCAGACGCTAGGTACTTTACGTTCACACAGACATCCGCAGTCCCCTCGGGAAAACGCTTCAAACCATGGTCGGATTTGAATAAAGCCGATGGGCATAATGCCATTAAATCTCTATCCACTCTCGCAACAGACATACAATGCTCCACAAAAATGTCCGAAAGTAAAATTCCCATGCTGGAGGTTTCATCCTTAGGCTATGGCCCATGGTCGGAATGGGTATCTGGGGCAGAAAAATTTGCCCTTTCCAGTATGGATACTACACCCCAAAGAATCCCACAAGATGATCACCAGTTTGCCACAATGTATGTGCACAACTCCGACTCCATTCCCCAGGGGTTCTGGGATTATCTCAGAGCTCCAAAGATAGTATGCAAGCCATCCAATGACCCCATGATCTCGACACCTACTCCAGCGCTCATCGACAAGGATTTTAGACTACGCCAAAAAGCCCACAGACTGCTATCAAGCTTCATCACATGGCAGAAGCTCTCTAATTCCATGAGACAGGTGGCAGATTCCATCGCTGAACAAAAATCCAGAACAGCTCTCCATCTCATCAGGAGAGCATCTCTTGTCAACTCTCTAATGACCACGGGTGATGTCAAGACTGCTATTTATGAAGCAGCCAGAGCAAGACAAGATATACGCATCCACTTGTCCAAGAAAATGCCAAAAGATATCGCCGCTCGAGTCCTCCTCTCACCCCTATTCACCAGCAGATTAATGCCCCAAACAACATGGAACGAAGTCCACTCCCTACTACTACGACCTGAGATAGCAACGTCAAGACAGTCTCAAGCATATAGGCAAGGCCACCCTAGTTGGTTCCACCCTCACTCTCACCCTCACCGGGGAAGGGGGTAGGGCCAGTTCCCCCCTCGCCAATATACCCCTCATACATTTCAGACGCACAGGGGTAACTCATCAAGCAACAGAGGGCACAGAGGACACTACCAGGCCAGAGGTCGAGGCTCACCAAGGACCCAACCATCACCCTACACACGACCTCCACCAAAACAACAAAACTACGGGTCACAACAAAGACCTCAACATACAGGACGTCAGACTCATCAAGCAGTACGCCATGCTCCCAACCACCAGAAACCACAAGGTCACCACCAATCCACCAACTCTCACCAAACGACCCAGGATCCAAAAAACTGACTTTCCAAGAGGCCATCAACCAAGAAATGGCCCGGCATTCGACAGGCCAATTCAGGGAAAATTTCCAGCATTGGCCTCAAAGATCCTGGGCAAAGAGAGTGGTAAAGAAGGGCCTCACATGGAAATGGCTGGCAAGACCCCGCCTCAGAGCTCAGCCCAACAAGATACAGCTATCTCCAGAATTGGTAACAGTGATAAACCAAATGTTAACGGACAAAGTTCTCACTCACCCTCCAGAGGGCACACCAGTTTTTCTGTCACGCATGTTCCTCGTCCCAAAAAGAGACAGCCGTCAACTAAGACCCGTGATAGACATGTCCCTTCTCAACAAGTCAATTCACAATACAAAATTCAGAATGCTAACTATCTCCCAAGTAAGGCTAGTACTACAACCAAAGGCCTGGATAATTACCCTGGACCTGAAAGACGCCTACTGGCACATCCCAATAGCAAAAAGATACCAAAAGTTCCTAGCTATCCCATTCAGAAACAAAGCAGTAATGTTCACCAGAATGCCCTTCGGTCTGAACATAGCCCCCAGAATTTTCACCAAGATAGTCAAACAAGCTCTCCTCCCACTACTCGAAAATGGAGTAAAAATCCTGTTCTACCTAGACGACTGGTTGATTCTCGGGTCCACACCTCTCCAATGCCAAGAACAAACCTTGAAAGTAGTACAACATGTTACAAAGCTGGGCTTCAGAGTGAACCTGGAGAAGTCAATGCTCACTCCCTCACAATCAGCGGAATGGGTAGGCTTAATCTGGGACACACAACTCCAAACGATAAAGCAAAGCCCAGCCAATGCCAAACGTCTACAATTAAAACTGTTCAGAGTATTACATGCGAAGAATATCACCAGGAAACTTTGGGAATCTTTGATGGGCTCACTAAATTGGGTACAAATGACAGTACCCCTAGGCCGCCTCAGACTGAAGAGACTAATCTGGCTAGGCAACAAAGCCTTCCCTCTAACACCTCACAATTACCCGCTCGCCATCCCAAAGAGGATCCTACATCTCCTGGCTTTTTGGACAAGATCTCAAGTACGGGAATCGGTGACACACTGGTCAGATCCACCTCCCACCTTATGGATAGACACAGATGCCTCGAGCCTGATAGGGTGGGGCTACCAGTCAACGGAAGGCCATCAGAACCACGGGAAATGGACCACACTAAGTCAGTATCACATCAATGCCAAAGAGCTAGCAGTTCCTCTATTCTTTCTCAGGGACCATGCGACGTCATTGACCTCCAGATCAATAGCGTTCCGGATGGACAACATGGCTTCCGTAACTTGCTTAAAGAAACAAGGCTCCACCCGGTCCAGGATCCTTCAAGACCTCTCAGAAAAGATATTCTTTCTAGCCCAGAAATACTCCATAGTAATCCACGCAACATACCTGCCAGGGGTCTCCAATCTATGGGCCGACGCTCTATCCAGGGGAAAGAGCACTTCAGTGGAATGGGCCCTCAAACAAGAAACGTTCAACCAATTAGTGCTACCACTTTCACCACAAATCGATCTGTTCGCATCTCTTCAATCAACGAAGCTCCAGGCTCACATTTCTCGGGACCTCAAGACACGGGAGGGAGGCCCGGATGCCTTCACAGTAGACTGGAACAGATGGACATCGATTTACCTCTTCCCACCCCCAGACACCTCACTAATGTGCAAAGTCATTCACCACCTCAGATTGTTCCAGGGACAAGTAACCCTGGTCGCTCCAATGTGGCCTACTCAAGCGTGGTACACTCAACTTACTCAATGGTGCAACAACCCCCTGCAACTCCCCCTAACAGATTTCCACTTGGAAGAAATTGGGAACCTGCAGACCTCGCTCAATTTTGCTATGTTGACATTCTCAAATCCAAGTGGCTCCCATCCTACGACGAGGAAGTCACGGACAAGCTCACGAACCAGTACACAGCTTCCACTCTGAGACAATACAGCTCTCACTGGAAACAATTTACAACGTGGGTTGTAGATACTAACCAGAAGAACCCATCAGCTTCCTTGTTATTGAAATACCTAAATTACTTGTTTGAAACTAAGAATCTAGCAGTTAACACACTTAGAAACCACCTGTCGGCAGTGAAGGAACCCTTCCTCACGCTTACTGGTCTATCCTTACCCCAGAAAGACGAACAAGGGTTTATGAGAGCTTGCTTCAAACTCAGAGCCCCAAATCGTCAGCTACTTCCTCAATGGTCAATCTCGAGGGTCCTAGCATTGTTACAGTCTAGGCCCTACTCGGTGAAACCAAACATAGAGAAGAAACTCAAGAAGTGTGTATTTCTGATGGCCCTAGCAACTGGCCATAGGGTCTCAGAATTGGCGGCCATGGTAAGGTCCCCAAACTGTCTACAGTTTGCCCCTAATAACGACTCTGTACATATTGCACCTGCACCAGATTTTATCGCAAAAAACGAGCACCAGGAACATATCTTTACACCTTTCTCCATTCCTGCCTTAAAAAAAGGAAGGATACACCATGCACTATGTCCTGTGAAAGCATTATATACCTACTTTAAGTCTGTTCATCATCATCATCAAATCTGACGCCTCGCTTCCAGAGGAAGCACCCTAAAAGTGATGGCCATGGCAGAAACTGCCTCCAGGCTCCCAGACATGCCCCGACTGACCCACTCCACAGTGCCATTTCCACTAAGTGGATTATAACCATGAACACTGAAGGAGCAGACCCAGAGCAGTCCCTCACCCGGATGGCAGTTCCACCACTGTTTTGCTGTTTTTTTTATTTACCCCAGTGGGGCCCTGGCTGGAAGCATACCAAGCACAGGAATTTTCTGGAAATAGGAACCAGTGGTCCACTGCTCCAGAGGCTGATTGCACCACCAAAGTGGCGGGCGGTGAGGTCGCCGCATCCCTACGCCAAAAATCCCTGTTATCCCTAGAAATAAGGAACATTTATGGGTTTCTCCAGATGGCTCATCAAGGTTGGGGAAAAAAGTTTTAGCATCCACGATAGTAGATGTAATTAAGGAGGCAGACCCCCAGGTGATTGCCAAAGCTCACGACGTCCGCAAGTGGGCCACTACCATCAGGTTCCTCCACTTGACCTTTGACCGCTGGAAGGTAAACACCACTACACCTGAGCTCTCTCCTACGGTCCTACCCAACTTTCGGTGAATGTGGACAGGCGGACAGCATGCCGTCCTGCACCACAAATACTGAAGCAGACAAAATGGATCCTGATGGTGCCAGCAACGATATTATGAGAGAAACAGAGACGAATGCAGTAGGAAGCAGCATCCTGAGCGAAGAAATGGATTATCAAGAGGTTTGCAGCAAATCGGAGGGTAAAAGAAGAAAGAAACAAGCAATTGGAGAAGGAAGTAGCGATGAAGAAGACACACGAGAATAAAAAAAGATACGAAACGGCGAGCATGCAGGCCTACAGGTACGTGAGGCTGAGCAAGGGGCAAGCGGTGGAAAAGGGGCGACGGAGAACTACAACGGGGCCACACAGCCGACGGAGAGCGACGACAGGGACAAGCAGACGACGGAGGGACGACCCAGGCTCATATTTCCGGTGGACAACAAGCTCAGCTATCAGCAAAAGGTACTGTGGACAATGAAGCTTGGCCGGGAGTATAAATCCTTCAGACCACTCCTGAAAGATGGAAAAAACCGGTCATACCTGACAGTGGAAGTAAATGAAGCAGTGGAAATGTTAACTACAGTAGGGTATGAAGGAGTCATCATGAAAATCCCTGAAGCACAAGAAAAGATGACCAAAATAATAATATTCAAATATCCAGTGTGGGTAGACCCAGAATTTTTGCTCGATGATCCTAATATCGTTTGGGCACGAAGGAACAAAGTGAGGGGCGAAGAAAAAAGTCAGGCAGTGGCCCTGATTAAAGGAGATGCTCCAGAAAGTATCTATGTGACGGGACTCGGTTATAGGTATGTTGCACCATACATTGAGGAAGAGTTGATATGTTTGAAGTGCTCTAGGTGGGGGCACCAGGCTTGGAGATGTCACCTGGACCCTCGCTGTCGTTTCTGTGGGGGCAGCCATATCTCCACACGATGTGGGGAAAAAATAAAGGCCAGGATGGACGTGCGGCCACGATGTTGCAACTGTGGTGGCCCCCATAATGCTCAGTCTGTAGTCTGCTCTAAAAGACCCGGGGCAAACAGACAGCATCATCATCAACAGCGATCAGCGGTGGGAGATGATGCAATATACAGCCGACAACAAGCAGCCGCCCCGCCCCAGGACTTCCCCACACCATCTTTACCAACACGTGGACAGCCGGGGGCGACGACCAGGTGTGAAGAAGAGACAAAGAACGCCTGGGGTAGGAGGCCTAATCTCCCTGGTACCTGGGGGAATGGGTCCCAGGTGGGAAAGCCTGGCCCCAAAATGACCGCACCTGGTGAAGGGGTAAGTTCAAGCCCAGGTTCTGAAAGTACAGTGAAAGAAAATAGCGAAATGGCGGGCATACAACAAACAGGGTTTGAAGAAATGTTTCAATACCTCCGGGAGTTCGGAAACAAAGTGGAAATGCTAGAAAAACAAGTCAGCTATCTAAATTATATGGTTAAAGGTAAGGGAAATGAAAAAAGTACCGAACCTGTAGCAACAGCATCAGTGAGTGCCGAACCAGTAACAACAGCATCAGTGAGTACCGAACCAGTAGCAACAGCATCAGCGAGTCAAAACTCACGAGAAGTTACAGAAAAGAAGGCAAAGAAAGAAAGTGAATCAACTAATTGTAAATTTACCGTAAAAGGAAGAAATAAAACTCTGTACCCACACAAGCTGATGACGAATAACCTTGTAGTGCTCGAGAGTGCGCTAGCTAAGTGTGAAGATGAAGGGAAAAAAGAACAATTATTCATGGACTGGGTAGCGTTGCACCGACAAATGGATAAAATCATGACAAAAATAGAAGGTATGTCGGAATCAATAACGGATACACCGAGTAACAATGGATCAAAATGAACTTAGAGTAATTTCATGGAATGTTAATGGACTACGTAATAGAATTGATGACTTGCATTATTATGTAAATAAATATGATATAGATGTTATACTCCTCCAAGAGACTCGGGAAGGGAATGTTAACTTGTTAAAGCTAAATAGATATACAAAATATACTCTCCCGGCGAGCGAAGGCATTAGGGGCGTATCAACCTACGTGATAAATACCATCCCCTCGGAGCTTGTAGAAAACCCTCATAAAACCGACGGGGTAGAATCAGTTTCTATTAAATTATTTATGAAAGAGGGGTCAATAAGTGTTGTTAACCTTTACGTATCTAAGAATTGTTTTTCCATTAACTCTCTACCTAATAGTGTATTTAATGAGGTAACTCTTATTGCCGGGGACCTAAACGCTCGTCACAGGGAATTAGAGGGCGGGGAAACTACCAACACTAACGGGAGGAGATTCAATCAATTATTGAAAGACTATCCAGATATCAAATTGCTAGGGACACAGGCAGCAACACACATACAGGGAGGGAGGCTAGACTATGCAGTGATTATTAATGGCCAAGGTTTGGATGGGAGGTGTGATGTTACACCGGAATTACTCAGCGACCATTTCTCTTTAGATATAAGTATTCCTTTGGGTAAAGTGGACATTATAGGTTTGACTCCTGTAAGGAGATAAAGAAAACCTAATATTTAGTAGTGGCCCCGTAATCATTGACGAACATGCCTATTACATAAGGCATCCTCTTCAAACACTAATCCGCCGTAGTTTGAATCTACCGCGCAGAGCATTTAAAAAACTGAGGAGCCTTCATCATGAGCGCACGCGACCTCACTCATGGCTTCAGTCATTATGAATTGGGTTCTCACTACGAAAAAACTTCGTAAAAAATAAAAAGAAAAAGAAAAATAAGAATAACTATCTAATAAGCTTTCCATCATATCGTGGATGTACTTGTGTGGATCTTTGACCAGACGCTACTGCAGGCGTCATTCTTCCTTCACTGACATATCAAGTAAACCAAAATCCTGAATACATCAACGAATGGGAAGGGGATGGTCGGGAGGGCCCCAGTCGTCAATGATTACGGGGCCACTACTAAATATTAGGTTTTCTTTATCTCCTTACAGGAGTCAAACCTATAATTTATTAGTGGCCCCTCCATCATTGACGAACATGCCTGATTTCTAAGACTGGAGGGGGACATTCGTAATCATATCATAACTCTAGAACAGCAGATAATCAAACAACCACATAGTATTCTTACTCTTGTAAAAAAGAGATATTCGGGTGCATAAACTTTATACAGCCTAAATCTTCAAAAAGGGGTACAAGCAGGAGCGTGCTTCAAAGAAGCCTGCTTGAAAAAGGGTTAACTCTGAGACTCTGTACACAGATCTGCTAGTTAAGAAGGCACCCCACTTAAAGTAAGTGGTGAAAACTAAAAACTTAGAAGTTTACATGTGCACATATAAACCCCATTAACTAGTGGATATATTCCTAAAAATATAACCAAACATAAATGAATTCTTGTACATTCATAGACGTACTGAACTCGTGTACTTATGGAGAAGTAATTACTTCAAAAGTAAAAGTCGTAGTTGCAACTACCGAGATTTCTCAAAAATCTATTGCTTCACAGCCAAAGCTACTTACAACAAGAATTGTTGTAACACTACTATTGGCCTTTAGCACAATTTCCTGAAATAAATACTACAGAGAAATTTTATAAAACAATGCCTACAAACAGTATCCCAGCTCGTATGTTCCGAACACATACTCCGGAGGGGTCTAGGGTGTCCTATGTCACACTGACTGCACCCTCCCCCCCCTTTTTCTTGAAATTAAACAAAACGTGGCTAAAAGGGCCACCTAGACCCTCTGCCGTAAAGCTATACATGGCAAGGAAGGTTTGTCCAGAGCTACTGAAAGGCATCGCGTCAAAAAACTCCTGATTAGAGGCCCACAACTGTGTGGACTTAATAACTTCCACCGAAAGATTATTAAGGAAACGTAAAGAGGCTGTCCCCTTGCGTAAATCGTGGGTCTTACCCACAACGCCGGGATTCTTCTCTTTAAAGTCCTTGACCAAGAGAGAAGCCAGTGTACGCTCCATCAAGCGTTCACCCGGACTTGCGACCCATAAAGCACCCTGGTGATTTAGAGGTGCCACTCTTAAATATTTGGTTAGAGCTTGCACTGGGCAAAAAAGATGGTGCACCTTTCCCCTTTTTAACGCCGGCACCGTGAACTCTGAAAACACGTGTTCACTGTGCTCATTCTTGGCTAAGAATCCTGGGGAAGGTGCAATGTGAATACACTCATGAAGCCTATCAAACCTGAGGCAAATAGGTGTGTTGCTCATCGCCGCCAGCTCAGATACTCTGTTCCCGGTAGCCAAAGCCATAAGGAATACTGCCCTTTTGTAAAATCTGCAGTCTTTGGTACATACGGGAACGAGAATAACTACGATGCTTTGTCCAGAGACCATGTAGGCCTGAGCTGACGGGGAGGTGGGCGGAGTTTAAAACCTGCCCTCATAAATCAATTTCAGATAAATGTTTCTGCATGAACAGATACATTAAATAA